>CM070503.1:17335297-17635297 GCA_036346375.1 Guadua angustifolia | reverse complement strand
AAAATTTAATATTATTTTTTATTTTTACTAACATTTATTTTTATCAATTACATTTGCCCTTTTTCTAGTTCTTATTATTTAATTTTTCTTCAAAGCTAAATTTCAAGATACAACAATAAATCCAGAGAAATTCAGAAATAAATATTTTTAAATGTAACATTTCCATTTCCACTTTATTTTAATTTTGGAATGTTACACCACAGTAGTGTTAACATGCCATTTTTGACTTGACGTTGGACCTACGTTATAGCGTGACAGTAATATATGCCAAGATACATGGCTAAAAGAGTTTGATCTAGAAATAAGTTCAGCGAGGAATTATTAATAAAAATAAATTAAAAAATAGTTGAATAAAAAAATTGTTCACTCACTGACACCGAAGAGAAGGAATACTATGAGAAAACAAACAAATATCATTAACATTGAAGTGAATGCATGCTCCCATGGACACCTTGTATCAGGGGGCCACGCCCACGAAGACAGATACGACGCCAGAAATTGAGTAATAAACAAAAACCACTTTTTATTCGGAATTGATCTGTGGTTCTGTGCATGGACTACAGACATCATGCATCCTCCCAGCAGCTTCAGCAAAGCAGACCAGCTGCTCCCTGATTCATGTGTCATAAGCAAACTCGTCATGAACTCCTAGTGGCAGCCCTCGTTATTCCAACTTTCCCGACCTCGTAATCTTAGTTGGTCAGGATTGAGATCGTGAGCTCAGGATTGCTGTCGGAGACGAGGACACGCAGCAGCTGCTCTCGATAAAGACCATAGTCAATGTCCGTACGCGTCCATAATTAAAACGTTCCCAGTTCCAAAAGGTTCCCAGACGGATGGCAATCACTGACCAGTGTTTGTAAATGTGCTCCAATCCTCGCGTTGTGGTTCAAATATGGGAGAAACTAGCGTTTAGATTATTGTTTATCTCATCGGACGTCTCTTGCAATATTTTTTATTGGCGCGTGTAATATTTTTTTTGAACGCTTGCAATATCCCTTTACTGTAGCACATTTCACTGTTTGTCGAAAGAAAATGTTTCATGCGGTGTAAAAAATGTTGCATACGGTATAAAATAATGTTGCAATGCATCCAAAAATTTCGGACGTCTGAACACAAGTCATTAGATTCAAATATTCAATCGAAAGGAGTATTGTTATTCTAGAATAGCTGCCCGTACTTTACACCGGAAGTACGTGGTGAAATCCTCTTTTCAGTCTCATGCTAAACTTTTTTTTTCAAGCATCTTCTCCTTTCAAATGTAATTATAAAAATAATTTCATTCCTAACTACAAAAGCATCGAAAGATGGTACACGTCATCTTCTATGCTCCCCGGTGTGGAAGCCCCTACCCACCGCCAAAACTTCGTAGCTTCAGTGGCATGTTGAGCTCTGGCAGTGCGGTAGTGGAATTATTTTTATAATTATGTTTGAAAAGAGGTTAAATTTACAAAAAAGAAAGAGAAGAAGTTATAGGTGAAGCTAAAAAAGTGACTAACTTGGAAGTCATTACTGCTAAAATATAGGTGGAGCTATTTACAGTGCTCAACACATTTCCAGGTTAATACGTGTGAAATTCTACGGTTAATAATTATCAATTTTAATAATGTTTTAAAATATATATTTTTATGAGAATATTTAAATTGAACATTGAACAGTGTACTTATAGCAGATGAACTCTTCGAACAGGGCCACCACAAATAGTGACAATCATGGGGTTCAAGAGCTTACATGTGGAGCGGTGATAAAATTAGTCCCATATTGCTTGTCTTTAACTGTGTGGAATGTTGATGAGATTAATTCTATATTGCTTGTCTAAAATGAATTATAGTAGTATATATAGTACCATTTTAACTTAAACAAAGCACCATCAAGTAAACCCCTTTACATAAAAAGAGAATAAAAATGTAAGCTCGTCTAAAAGTCAGGTAGTGTCACCCACACGTGATGTTATCCTAAGGATATTCAATTTGATACATTAGGCCCCTATCTATTTGGTTGACCCGTGAATTTGGTGGGCTTAGCCTTTAAGGGCATCCGCAATGGTTAAAGATAATTGCTCTCTATAGTAAGATCTATGTCATCTATATACCATGCTATAGTAAATACTTGCAATAGTGAATCTATATAGATGTCTATAGCTATTTTTAATTAATAGAGTGCTCTCTCTCTCTTTCTTCATTTAATTAATAGACAATCTACAGGTCTATAGATAGCAGCGCTCTCTCTCTTCATTTAATTGCTTGCCACATAGGATAGATGCTGATATGGACTTCTTATAGATAGTAAACTAGACACCATTGCGGATGCCTTAAGAAACATACTCCTCATTTTTCGAGGAGCCTTAGGGGACTTATTGTGACATTTGTTTGTTTGCGTGTTTCAAATCATATTATAACTAGTGCTGAATTAATGTGTTGTGAGACATGTGTAACTGTGGCGTGTTTTCAGCTTATAACTCAAGCCACTAACTTCTGCAACTATTTGCCGTGTGTATTATATGTGGCGATACATAATTTTGTAATCACACTTGGATAAATAAAGTTTCCAAGTTGACACGTATTAAAATTAGATGGAATGTTGTAATGTATGCTAATTTCAAAAATAAACGAGCGTGTTGATTTAACCTATAATAGTGTTATTTTACTGTTAAATTTTAAGTAATTATGCCTCCCGTCCTCTCAAATGGAGAACACTGTGCATCACGTGAATTCATGCATGTTGACAGTGCCTAACTTTGGGCTGTCATTCATTTATACAGATGCGTCAAGTTGGCATCAGATTAATATGGTTAAGACGGGTTATGTGCTCGCTCAATTTCTCGCTATTAACTGATCATCACGTGAATTCATATTAGTGACAAGTATATAATTGCATAACTAATCATTCATGTACAAAGATGTGCCAAGTTGGTACGAGGTTAATATATGTACACAAGACAAAATGAAGTAATGAAATTTCGGTTTGAAACAGTGATGAGTTTTATTTATCACTATTAACTATTAATAATGTGAATTAATGCATGTAAAGTGATAATGCATAAATGTGACAAATTCCTACACATATGTAAATGCCTGTGAAGTTGGTGTCAAATAATGGATTAATTTCTGGGAAATACTAGCGCTCGGACGTCTGATTACTATTCATTCTATCGGACGGCTCTTGTAACATTTTTTCAAAGCTTGCAACATTTTTTTCTGACGTGTGCAACATTTTTTTTCAACGTTTGCAACATCTGTTTACGGTGTCGCATTTCTACTATTGTCGAAGGAAAATATTGCACGCGTTAAAAAAAAAATTGCATCTGTAGAGAAAAAATGTTGCAGCGCGTCCGAAAATTTCAGACGTCCGAGCTGAAGTCATTCCGTTAATTTCTATGATATTTTAAAATTCAATCCGAATCCGTTTGAACTATGGATGCGGACTTGATCCGGATAACTGGCTTGATCTCAGTGTATTTTATTTCCCGCTACTCTGAGTCACTTTTGAGTTTCGACTTGTATGCGCAAATCTGTTTGATTGTGCATATGTAACCATATAATGATCTATTGTCTCTTCATAACTAGCTTGATCTATTGTCTCTTCATAACTAGCTTGACTCTAAGTAGAAAATACACAAGCACACCCTAACAAACATTGCCACTCCATATAAATTATAAGCTAATATTGCCATTTCTTTTCAGATGTATGCATACTCCGTATATTAAAGCCTGCAGAGTTCCCGGCCAGAGAGCACGCCACGTCACCCCCTTGGCACTTTTGCAAAAAACCCCCTCTGTTTCTTGAAATTACGGAAAGGTCCCTGCAAATTACGAATAGGTCCTCCGTAATTTTTTGTGAGGGAAAAATTTCCTTTTTTAATCGCGTTTGGGTCCCTCGTGCGCCGTTTTACGGAAAAACCCTCCCGTTAAATTCAAATCGCGAACAAACCCTTTTCTAATTTTTCAGGATAGTGAATAGGTCCAAAAATATAACATTCAGGTCCTTGCTCTTTACGTCTAGGTCCTTTCTCCGTTTTTCGCAGGGGAAAATGTTTTCGTCACTAGAAAAATGTGTTCATCTCTATCTCTAGACTTTTTCCCTTCGTTTTTTCCGGAAAAAATATTTTTATGCTCTGTTTTTCCCGAAAAAAATGTTTTCGTGCTCCGTTTTTCCTCGCTTTTTCAAAAAAAAATCCCGTGGTCCATTTTTTCTCTGAATTCCTCCGCTCTTTCCGAAAAATATTTTCGTGTTCGCTTTTTCCAAAAAATGCTTTAGTGTTCGTTTTCCTCGCTTCCAAAAAAAAATCCCGTGGTCCGTTTTTTCTCTGAGAAAAGCGCAAATTTGTTTTTCGTTCACGCGCGCGGCAAAATTTATTTTCGTGATCCGTTTTTCTCCGAAAAAAACATAAATTTGTTTTTCATTCACGCGCGCGGCGTGCGCCGCGCTTATTGTTCTAGTAGTGTAGATAGTGGTCAAATTAACAGAGCTCATTCTGCAACTTTGGTGAAGAATCATTTGTCTGTGATGCCATGAACAGGTGCGTGGGTAAGTCGATCAGCTTTTCAATTTCTTCGTAAAATTTGGTCAAGTGGCACATGGGGTGGCCCAACGATTGTGGCAAGAGGCTGGCATCAATAATGAAGTTTGTCTTGCGTGCTCAAGTCGCTAGCTCCCAAGAGATGAACTATTCACTGATTGCATCCTTTCTTTGTTCAATAGCACTTAGCTTGTCCTGGCAAGATTCCTAGCTGTGTGTGTTCTAGTGATGCCGGCCCTAGCTAGATTTTTGTTGATGTATGTTTTTCATGTACTATGCACATATCTTTCTATGTAATCTCACCCATTCGAAACTCAAAACTGGCTCATAATTAATAGTGGAAAAATAGAGAAATTGGGATCAGACAGTTATTATGCATACATACTTCAAATGAGTCCTGATTGAAGTTCCAAATATCTGAACTAATCTTGTCTCCTGGATGTTGTGTGTGTGTGTATAGTTCTACACCGATTATATTCCTTGTTAGATGAGAAAGTAACGCTTTTGTTTCTAGTCATTGAGTAGAGGATCTGGGTTCACAGGGAGCACCTGAGAACATCACAATTCACAAGGGCTTGTCCCTGCTATCTGCATGAGAGGAACCCCCTTTTTTGCTACGAATGTGGCTGTACACCTATAAACTGCAGAGATTGTACGACATGGAGTCCAGAACAGAAGCAAGCTCCGAAGTATAACTACAAACGGAGTACAAAATAGTCATTAGATGCGGCCTCATGCTTGGGGAAAATTGTTTTTTCTTTTAAATTTTATTTCTCGTTGAAGTAGATGGGTCTGTCGTCAGCTGTTGTACTTTTAGGCCGTGTTTGGATTAAAGGAAAACTGCAGGGATTAGAGACACTTCTCTTAAAATTTTCTTATTTGGAAGTATATCTTTATGCGCTATTCTGAACTCCCACATGGATTGCGTTACGGTTCATATTTAAAAGGGCACTCCAGTAGGGCATAACTAATCCCTCCTATATGTACATATCCAAGGGAATTTTTACAATATCTTTTACTAGTAGTAAAAGGTGGTAGTAGCAATTAAATTTGGTTATTGATTTGTTTACGGTATTTCTCTATAATTTTTCTGTGAGAGTATTGTAGACTTTATACTGAACCTATTACTAGTCCATCCATACGTGTGGGGCCTGATCGCCCGCCTGCTCTCCTGGCGAGTGGGGCCTGATCGCCCGCCTGCTCGCCAGGCCGCCACTTGGGCCGCTCTCCTAGCGAGTGGGGCCTGATCGTCCGCCTGCTCGCCAGGCCGCCACGTGGTCTACTCGCCGGGCGAGTAGGGCCTGATCGCCCACCAGCTCGCCAGGCTGCCACGTGGTCTTACTTTTCTGCGGCGGAGAGGGTACCCTGGCGTAAAGTACGCCGACATAGCCCCCGGGTCCGTCCTGGAACGCGCGCCAGTTTCTTTTAGACCTCATTTAATGTAGGTGCGTTCCTGGATGGGCCCACCACTTCGGCCAATCTTTCTTGGGACCCGAAACGTCGCGTACTTTTGCCTTTTCACGGACCGTCTGCGTGAGGGGCCTATATATATGCGCACCCCTGACCAGCGTTTTACGCTTTCTTCTTTTTGCGCACCTTGCTCTTTGCCCCTTCATCTTCCTTGTCCAAAGCTTTTGCTTCTGCTCCAATGGCACAAGCCATTCTTTCTTCTACTGTCAATCAAGACAGGGTGGATACGCTCTCCAAGATGGCGCCTGAGGGTTCCCTCCACCTTCGCCGTGGAACCCTCGTGCCATGCTGCGAACCAGGGGAGATCGTCGTCTTCACCTAGGGACTCTTGGCGGGCCTGGTGTCGCCTTTTTCTGAGTTCATCCTCATCGTCCTCTATTTTTACGAAATCCATCACCTTCATCTCACTCCCAATTCCATTCCCATTCTCTCCACCTTTGCATACCTCCGCAGCACCGCCGACGCCGGGATCGCGGGGAGCTGCCATTTCCGTCTCCGCGATGGGCTGGCTCCCCGCTACATTCCCCTCCAGCCGTTGTCCAACTGGAAGTCGTGGCGGAGCAACTGGTTGTACACTGGCGACGACAGCAGGGTCGACCTCCTCAGGGTGCCCTGCGCGCAGGCGGAGGCCCGCGAGAGCTGGAACTCGCCCATCGAGGAGACGACAGAGCTCCTGGCGATGGCGGCTCGCATCAACCGCCTGCGAGACGCCGCCTCGATCGGGCGCCGATTGTCCGGACTTCAGAGTCGGAGGATCAGCCCTTCGTTGTCGTGTTCGCCCTATATGGCGATATCTGAGGACAATGATATGACCCGCACGTACCCAGGCCGTAAGTCCTTTATTTTTCTCAGGAATACACATCTCCTTTTTATGGTCGCCACCAACCAACACTCCTGTTTTTTTACCAGACGTAGGAAACCTGAACGGCCCCGCCATTTCAAAATGGCTATCCGGACTGCTCACTCCAATGCCGAGCATTCCGGACTTCCCCGCCGGGGTCAGGCTGCTCTGCGATTTGGAATCCGCGGAGCGCCTGCGGATCATCAGGATGTTCCCGGCGATGGACTCCATGGGTCTTTCTGCGTTGCCGGCCCGCGGTCCCTTGGTGATCAAGGACCAGGCCCCAGCCGATGATCGAAGCGCAGGCAAGCGGCTCCACCGACTCCCAAGAGGGCCCGTACCGGGGGCCAAACTTCTGCTGCCACCGACTCCGCCTCTCCACCAAGCGTGCCCCAAGTGGTGGCGTCTTCATCTGGGGTGACGACGTCCGCCGCCCCTGCTCCGGCGCCGGCTGCACCAACACTGACTCCTGCAGCATCGACCTTGACGGCGCCAGCTTCCATGGCGCCAACACCCGCGGCACCGACTCCATTGGCTCCACCTCCAGTGGTGCCAACTCCAACTGCTGCCATAGCCCGCTCGGGCGGGCTCGCGCTTCCGGTGACTTCGTTCCACTTCTAGTCACCTCCAAGGGCAGCCCGTCAAGGTGCCCCAACCGCGTAGACTTCCGCAGCGCCGACGGACGCAGCAGGGACTTCTGCCCAGGGGCAACCTGGAGCCTCTGAAGCGGCTGAAGTGGACGCCGCCGGGGCCAACACTCAAACCCCTACCGCTCCGGTCGTCCTCGCCGCCCGTGCCTCCAGCCTGGGTGCGTTGCTTGCCGAACTTGGCAAAGCGCATGGAGGCGCTGCGCGAGGAGCTGGAGAAGAAGGAAGCACTGCTGGCTCAAGAGAGGGCAACTGGGGCAGCCCAGCTCGCCCGGGCGCAAGAGGCCGAGGCAGCGCAGAGGCGGGAGGTGGAGGAGCAGCGTCGCATGCTGCACAACTTCGTCGTCATGCTCCAGCCGGCTTACCGACGGATGGCGAGGTCCCTGGAGCCGTTGGGGGCGGACCTCCGCGAGCCGCTAAAGCCTTCAGCAATGCAGTATGCGCATTGCATGACCCGAGTGGCCAAGGCGCTAGCGGCCTGCCCGCTACCTTAGCCGCCCGCTCTGCCCAGGAAGGACGGCAAGTCGCAATTGCCGCCGTGACCTTTGTGCTGACATGTTGCGCCAGCCGCGATGCTTCCTTCGATCCAATAGCCGCCATGGCCGGCATTGAGGCAGACGAGGTTTCGGCGAAGCGTAGCAGACTGTGAGGTCATGAGCACGCCGCCGCTAATGACGGTGGAGGACCCGAACATCGACGCGGCGGAGGCGGTGGCAGACGTTGAGGAAGGTGACGGGCACATCCAAGTTGCGAACGACAACTGATGGCCCAGGTCGCCGCCTTTGTTTTCTTCTTCTTTTTTATTTTTGCTTTGCCTTCCTGTATGCCAAAACTACCTTAGTAATTGTAATGAAATTGGCGTCTTCTAATTTTACCTGCGTGTTTATTCGTCCGCGTTTTGATTGTGTTTGCCCAACTCAACTATTGGGCGACCAGCCCCCAGCCTTGCCACCATGCGAACCTAAACACTTAGGTTAGGTCGATACTTTGGCGTTTCTTGAGTGGCTGCAAGCGGCTGCTACAATGCAAACAATGGTTACCCAAAACATGCAGGACGTAGACAAATAAAGTCCTAAGTCCTTGCGCAAGGTTGTCACAGACTCCTGCCCTTTCGGAATTTATATCCTTATGATCTCTTGGAACTTGACCGCAGCGTCGCGTGGTAAGGCAGCAGGTTCCTAGGAGTGGTATTGGGCCAGCGGTGCTTGCGGTGACAGCCAGCGATGCTTCGCAGAGCCAACCCGAGGTGTGCGAGCCGCGTTTGAGCACCGTGCCGCACTCACTCTCCTGGTCGTCCGTCCTTGTGCGACGCAAACGCTGGGCATCTCCCTTTATCAACAAGGAGCCATCAGGTTCTCAGCGCCAGTGACAACCACGCACAACTCGACCCAACAGGATGCAGGCATAATAGATAAGTCGATAGTGCTAAGGCAAGCAACTTATCTTGGTCATGAGCCGCCGGGCGACCAGCCCTCAGGCTTGTCGTGGGGCCATCTTGAATGTTTGAATCGGGTCAGGGCTTCAGCACTTCATCTGCGATTGCACGTAGCTACTGAAAACACAAGTAGACGTTACATGGAGCATGCAGGAAATATGTTAGAGAACGAAAGTCCACGCGCGAGGTTGTCATGGTCCCTTTTTTTGGAGCTTAAACCCTTGTGATTCAGAACCAGCCCGCGGTGTCGTGTGTCAAGGTAGCAGATTCCCAGGAGTGGTATTGGGCCAGCGGTGCTTGCGGTGACAGCCAGCGGTGCTTCGTAGAGCCAACCCGAGGTGTACGAGTCGCGTTCGAGCACCGTACTACAACACCAGCACATTGGCGCGCTCAGCTTGGCCATTGCTCCTTAGATGGGCCACCGAAGCAAAGCATACCTTGGTGCCTATCTCATCACAAAACTCCAGGAAGGGCGCGCTGGTGAATTGAGTGCCGTTGTCGGTGATGATGCGATTGGCGACTCCAAAACGGGTGAAGATTCCGTGGATGAACTTGATAGCAGCGGAAGCCGTGATAGCACGTACTGCTTCGGCTTCGACCCACTTGGTGAATTTATCGATGGTGACAAACAGGTGGGCAAAGCCCCCTATGGCCCGCTGGAACGAACCCAGGATATCCAGCCCCCAGACCGCGAATGGCCAAGAGAGCGAGATGGTTTGCAGAGTTTGGGCTGGTCAGTGGATTTGCCTGGCGAAGAATTGGCATGCTTCGCATTTCCTCACTAGTTCGCAAGCATCCTAGAGGGTAGTAGGCCAATAAAATCCTTGGCGGAACGCTTTGCCGACAAGCGTCTGGCCGGACATATGGCTCCCGCACATGCCTCCATAGATATCGAGAGCGTCGCTCCCTCTCCCGAGTGATGCACTTCAAGACAATTCCGCTTCGCTCGGCCAGATAGGTCCCCACCTACCAGTATAGCACTTGGGCTTATGCAATTTTCACCGAGGCATCATTGTCGGGATCACTCGGTCTCACAGAAGGCTAGGATAGGATCCATCCATTGACCTTCGGCCAAGTGTGGCGATCACGGTGATCGCCGCATCTCGCTTGGCCAAGCTTTTCCCAGTGTCGAGTGCCGCACCGCCGCCTTTCCTCCCGGACTGGGCCGAGGTAGGCCGCCTACCCTCCCCGAATCGAGGCGCGATAGCCACACCGCCCTCCCCACCTGAGTCGGAGGCCGCGACGGCTGCACCGTCGTCCCCACATTGAACGGGGGCAGCGACGGACGGTCGCGATAGTCTTTCTTCAAAGACCCCGACCGGGATAGAAGTTCTCGAGGACGCGAGCTGTGAAAACCCGTCTGCCATATGGTTGTCGCGTTGAGGGATATGGATATATCCCAGTCTTTCGAAGTGGCGCTCCATCTTTCTGACCTCCGCTAAGTAAGCGTCCATGGTAGGGTCAGAACATTGAAATTCTTTTCGCGCCTGATTGATGACCAGCAGGGAGTCGCCTTTGACTTGGAGGCACCGGACGTCCAATGCCGAGGCGGCGCGCAACCCTGCCAGCAGGCCCTCATATTCAGCGATGTTGTTGGTGGCCTTGAAGTCCAGGGCGACCACGTACTGGAGGATGTCGCCAATCGGGGAGACTAGGACCACCCTAGCCCCCGCGCCTTCGAGCCTAAAGGAGCCGTCGAAGAATAAAGTTCAGGGGGAAGGCGCGAGGGTTTCTTCAGCTTCAAGAGTGGCGGGAGTCCATTCGGCAACAAACTCCGCCAACTTCTGGCTCTTGATGGTGGTGCAGGGGTACAAACTTGAGACAGAATTTCCCCAGCTCCACCGACCACTTGGCGATGCGGCCCTTAGCTTCCCGATGTGCAGGATCTCTCGCAGGGGGTAAGCAGTGACCACCGGGATCTCTCGCCCCTGGAAGTAGTGCCGCAGTTTTCTGGACGCCACCAGGACAGCGTACAACATCTTCTGTGCTTGCGGGTACTTGGTCTCTGCCTCAGTAGCACCTTGCTGACATAGTAGACCGGCTTCTGGATATCTTCCCTCTCTATCACCAGTACTGCACTCACCACTGCAAGGGTAGCGGCGATATACAGGAGCAATGGTTCGCCGGGCTTGGGGGCAACCAGTACTGATGGGGAGGAGAGGTACAATTTCAAGTCTTCAAACGCTCGTTGAGCTTCTTCAGTCCACTCGAAGTGGTTTGTCTTCTTCAATAGTTTGAATAGGGGCAGGCTCTTTCTCCCAACCGGGCAATAAATCGTCCAAGGGATGCTAGGCAACCAGCCAGGCACAGCACCTGCTTGAGCTGAACTGGCGGCTTCATATGTTCAATGGTCGCTATCTTGTTAGGGTTAGCCTCAATGCCCCGCCTGGACATGAGGAACCCTAGCAGCTTCCCGGAGGGCACGCCGAACACACACTTCTCGGGGTTGAGCTCGGGTTTCCTCCAGGTCTTCAATCAGTTCCTCGCTCTTTTTAACTTTCACAACCAAGTCGTCGACATACACCTCGAGATTTCGCCCAATCTGTGGACGAAAAGTAATATGCATGGCGTGTTGATAAGTAGAACCAGTATTTTTTAACCTAAAAGCCATTCTGATATAACAATAAACACCCATGGGGGTTACAAAAATGGTTTTTTCTTTGTCTTCCATCGCCATGCTAATCTGGTGGTACCCAGAGTACGCGTCCAGAAAGCACAGCAGCTCGCATCCCGCCGTTGAGTCGACGATGAGATCGACGCGCGGCAGGGGGTAAGGATCCTTTGGGCAGGCCTTGTTGAGGTCAATGAAGTTGACGCATATCCGCCACTTCCCGTTGGATTTCTTGACGAGCACAGGGTTGGCAAGCCACTCGGGGTGAGAGACTTCCCGAACGATCCCTGCGCGCAACAGCTTCTCTACCTCCTCCCGAATGGCATCTTGCCGCTCTGGTGCTCGACGCTGACCTTTTATGACCGGCGCACTGAGTGTTTCATCGATGCTCGATCACCTCCCTGGGGACCCCAGTCATATCAGATGGTTGCCAGGCGAACACGTCGGAATTAGACCGGAGAAAGGTGACGAGCGCGTCTTCCTATTTGGGGCTGAGGCTGGCGGTAATGAAGACGGTCTTCCCGAGCTCGCCCTCACTCAGGGAGACCACCTTCACCTTGCTGGCCAAGCCGGGCGAGGCACGGGTCTGCGTCTGAGGGGCTCTCGGAAAGGCGGCATCAGCCGACTTCACGCAGGTGGCACCAACTAGGTCCAATGCGTGCTTGTGGCAACGCAAGGTTTCTGGCCTGTCCACCCGGATGACTATGGGGCCACCAGGCCCTGGTATCTTCACCACCATGTATCCATAGTGGGTTGCCTCTTTGAACTTGGCCAACGCCGGTCGGCCAAGTATGGCGTTGTACGGGAGGTCGAAATCAGTGACTTCGAAGTTGACCAGCTCCGTACGGTAGTTGCTTTCCTCCTCGAAGGTGACGGGGAGGCGCACCTGGCCTAGGGGGATCGAGCTAGCCCCCAGGGCGATGCCGTACAAGGGCAAGGCCGGGCATAACTTTTGGCTCGATATTTGGAGCGCCCGAAATGCCTTGGAGGACATGAGGTTGATGGAGCTCCCTCCGTCCACGAGCACTCACCCGAGCTTCACGTTCCGGATTATGGGTGAAACCACGACCGGAAGGTGACCTAGGCCAGCAGTGCTCTCAGGGTGGCCAGCCCGAATGAAGGTGATCAGCTCCTCCAACCACTTCAGCATTCGACCTGCCCCTGAGCTCGGTGTCGTAGCGTAGACCTCCCTCCTCAGCCGCTTGTAGGACACGTTGGTGGGGTAGGTGGATGAGCCACCATGAATGTACGCCACGGCATGATCCGCCTGTTGGAAGGCCAGCGGGGCAGGGTCTTCGTCTTGGTCATCGTCACGAGGGCGGCGCTTCTTGAGCCGCTACTCGACCATCTTGCTCACAACCTGGCAGCTGGCCAGGTCGTGAGTGTTGGTCCGATGGATCGGGCAGAAAGGCTTGCCCTGCTTCTCCTCGCGGCGGTCGTTCCTTCAACCGCAGCGATCATCACTCCGACCGCAGCGGTCGCGCCCGCGCGGCCGGGTGTCCTCATTTTCGCACTCAGCGGTCAAGACCCGCCTGGTCTCAACCGCCTCACGCCTCCGCGCCTTCTTGCTCGCCGGGTCGGGGCCCCTCGAGGTCTCGATTGCCTCCATTGTGCCCAAGCGATGTTAGACACCGCCCCGAGACTCGCCACTGCGCACTTGTCAGCGCCAGGAGAAGAGCTCGGAGGTGGTGGTGATGTTGCGGGTCGCCATCTTTTCCCACATCTTGCGGTCTCAAATGTCTCTTCGAAAGGCGATGATGACCGACTGCTTCGAAATCCGGGTGAAAGACCATGTGGAGGTCTATCCTTGTGTGTGATGAGTAATTGACGAGATTTGAGCTTGATATGATTTGAAATTGAGTTTGATTTGAATTAGATTTTCGATGTGAAGCAATTTGAGTGTTAGTTGCTTTCCCTAGTGCTACCCACGTGGGGCGGTAGCATCGGACCGTTGAGCGAAATTGTGATTGATTAATGATTTTGGGATAATCATTGAATATATATGTGGGCATTGCTATGTGAAAGGTTTTTCCTTGTCTTTGATGGTTGCAGGGCGACGGTGCTAGGTCATGGTGAGGCGGAGGATGACCGGGACTAGGCGAGGAGCGTCGGAGGTCCAGACGGTCGGGAGATCGCCAGAAGATGATCGGAGACGTAGTCCGGGCAAGTCAAGAAGACAAGGAAAGAAGATGATGCTAGCTAGATGCCGCGTGGATCAATGAGGGCCGTCGAATTGCGGTCTAGTTGATAGGTTAGCGGGTCTAGGTAGTATGCTTTGAAAACCGTGCAAGAAAACCCGGTATGTGTGTGGGTTTTGGGTTAGCCCTTGCATGGCTGTGTGTGTGGGTTAATCCTAGCCCTTAGATGAGTGTCCTAGGGTTGAGGGACTCATCCAAGGGTGGTAGGTGGCCCAAAAATAGTATAAATAGGGGTGGAGGGGTGGCCTCCTCCCCTTGAAGGTTGTAGAGGTTTTTATGCTCCTTTGAGCTTTGCCCACTTTGTTGTGTGGCTTTGTATACCTCCTCCTTCCAGAAATACAAAAATTTCTTTACATTATTGTGAATTTAAATTCTGCATTTACATTATGTCTTTACTCTACGCAATTTAAATTCAGCATTTACTTTACGCATTTACTTTTGCGTAATTTACTTTCTTGCAATTTGGATTTGCCTCCCCTCCTTCTAAATGCTGATCTTGGATGTTTTGAGTGTGTTCATTTGGTTTTACATCTCTTTTGCACTGTTGGATTGAGTAGAGATCATCTTTTCTTGCAAGTTGCAACTCTGTCCAGAACTTGTTCTTCGCACAGTAGTTAGTGTTTGATTTTTAGACAAATATAGAGAAATCCTTTTTGAGTGATTCTTATTGGAGAAGGTGCAGGACTCTTATATCCATCTATAGAAAAATTTTGGAGTCTACTGGTTGCACCTTTTGGGAGCCATGAGGTGAAAACCGAGCCCCAAACTTTCTGCTCGAAGTTCCTGACTATTTGTGTTCTTAGATTTTTCATGTTTTTTATGTAAGATTTTTTGAGTTGAAATTTTGTGGAGTTCTTCAAGACTCTTCTTCTCATAGGGAGAAAAATTCTCAAAATTTCTTGAGCTGCAAAAGCCCACCAACCACCTGTTCAAATTGAGGACAGCTTCTGGAAATTCTGCTTTTGCTTTTCTGAAAGTGGCTTTTGTAATTTGAATTGATCTCCTTTCTAAAAGCAAGAGTTGAATTGATTCCTTCTCATTTTTGGACACTAGACAACCAGAATTGTGACTCAAAAAATCCCCACATATTTTATGGTACTTATCCATGCAAGTTAGGGGTACACATAGTTGTCTAGGTTTTCGGGTTTTTCACGATTTCCATTAAGCGATCTTGTCGAGGTTTTTGTTGGAATATTTTGGGGGAAAATTTGTTTGCGACCATTCACCGCCCCCTCTGTTCGCCATCTCGATCCTTGATCGGGGGATCGTGTTGCGACAATGGTAGAATCGCCGAATGAAGTAGCGCAACGACTCCCCTTTTTCCTGCTCGAGGGTGTGGAGATCATCCTCCACACCCGGTTGTGTGTAGGAGCCTTGAAAGTTAGCGACGAAGAGGTCGCACAACTCCTCCCACGAGTGTATTGATTCTCGCGGGAGGTTCAATAGCCAGGACCGGGCAGACCCCGTCAAGGCCGTTGGGAAGTAGTTGGCCATGGCCCTTCGGACCCGCTAGCGGCCCGCACCACCGTGGTGTAGATCTGCAAGAACTCCTCTCGGTTGGTGGTGCCGTTGTACTTCTCGATGGAGGCCGGGTGAAACCTTTCGGGCCACGCCACACGACGCAGCCGTTGGGAGAACGCCTGGCATCCAACGCCGTAGGGGGAATCCTGCCGTCTACCTGAACCCCGGCCCGGAGACCGTGCCAGGGAGTGCGGATCGCGACTCCCCAAAGAGTCGGAGGAGCGAACCTCTTCCTCGCTGTGAAGGCGAGAGTCATGGGAGGAACTCTCACCCCCAGGAGCCATCCGTCCGCCGCGGCCTTGCTCCTGGGCGCGACGGTGCTGCAAGTGATCATGCAAATCATCACCGCACCGCCAGCGACGCTTCTCCAGATGAGCTCGCAGGTCCTCACGGCTCCTCGCGGAACCGGGACCCTCTTCTTGTATGCCCTTTCCTTTATCCTGGCCCTCCTGGCCAGAAGGCTTCCCGCTCGGGCGGCTAGAAGCTTGGGTGCGGTCAACACGCACTCTTGATCAAGGGGTACCGACAGTCCCCGACCGGTCGAGCATCCCTACGCGGATCTGGGCCGCGTCCATGAGGCCAGCAATGTCCCGCAGCAATGGCGTGGCCGGAGTGTCTCCTGCCAGTTCCACCGGAGGGTGGTCCAGGAGGAGACGGACTGCATGCAGGTTCTGGGCCAGAGTGGCAGCCTCCATGGCCAGCCGACGTCGAACCGGAGGTTCAGCCGCTGCCAGGGGGGCACCACTGTCTCGCTGCGGGGGTGGCATGAGGCGGTTCCTCGTTTGGCGGGAGCGTCGGGACGTGTTCTAGGCGCTGCTAGCCTCCGCCACCTCTTGTTGCTGTGAGTGCGAACCCACCATCACCAGATGCGCGATCCCTGCAGACAAAAGACTGGAATCCGCCAAAGAGATGGCCGGGTGAGCCAACCACTAGCCCCCTACCTGGCACGCCCCTGTCGGCGTATTTCACCGGATAGGATCCCATCAACGGACAGGGTTGACTACTCCTAGGACGGAGGTTATGGTTTGGTAGAGGGCGTCTTCGTAGTCGGAAACCCTAATCAGTCTCGCGCGAGGGATTCCAGAGATCAACAGATTAAAGAACACAACAACGTATCCAGGTTCAGGCCCCCAAGCTGGGTAATAGCCCTACGTCCTGCTAGATCTTCGTTGATGTAGTGTGGAGGCAATTACAATGGTCCTTTCTGTTTGTTCTGCTCTTTTTCGCTAAGGATTTCTACCTTGGGTCTGGCTCCCCCCTCCCCCATGCACCAGAGCTCCCTTATATAGAGTGGGTAGGCTCGGGCAGGTGGGAAGGTGACATCATACTGATCTACGACTCATTAATTACACCCATCGCTGTGGTCTTATCACACCGACCCACGGCTCATTTATTACACCCATCGCTGTAGTCTTGTCCTTCAAGCTTCATTTAATGCCGCTGTATGGCTTCGCCCGGTCCGCCCGGGATGTGACGTTCCTGCGACGGGTTTGATGTGAGGTGTCAGAGGGATGGGCTGTCGTCGTGTCGATAGTAGAATTCCTCACAATCAATGGCCTTGACACAGCGTGTCAGGCTCTGACACAACGTGCCAGGGGAAGGAAGCTTCAAGGCGAAGCCTTCTTCTCATTTTTTTGGTTGCCTTCGCGTACCGGGCGAGAGGGCTAGAGCGCCGCTAACTCACGAGCCACCACGGGCCAACACCCGCGAAAGGTGGCGTGATTGCCCACTGCCGCCAAAGCCGCCACGGGCCGACGCCGCGCAGTGGCTCGTCGCTTCACTTGCTCGCCAGCCGCCACGCAGCGACGCCCGCAGCGAAGCAGGCCTCGATCGCCACTCGCCGCCAGTCGCCTTGGGTTGTTTCTCGGCAAGTGGGGCTGATCGCCCGCACTGCCGCCAAAGCCGCCACGCGGGTCTACTCGCCGGGCGAGTGGGGCTCGACGCCCACCACCGCCAGTCGCACGTGGTCTTACTTATTCATGCGGAGAGGGTATTCTGGCGTAAAGTATATCGACATAAACCCTGGTGTAGACTAAACACTTTCAAAGCTTTCATGTTGTCCTTCAGAACCTGCAGCAGTTATTGTACAACACAATTTTCCTTTGAACCATCTCCACTTAGATAACAACCACTACTACAGAAGGGGCTATATTAGACACATCATCATAGACGGTTTTAAGAGAAACCCATCTGTGACGTGTTTCGGGAATATCACAAACGGTTTGTGGATCAAACCGTCTACGATATCTAATTATCACAGACGGTTTCAAATACGCATCGCTCATGATGTTTTTCGCACATCACGCATCGCTTAGGATAAAACCGCTCGTGATGCGTGAAGTATCACGTGACGGGTTTAGCTACACACCGCCGGGATGTTTGGTACAACTTCATAGACAGCTTGATGGATAAATCAATGCGGATATTTCGTCATGACAGACGTGTTATCCACGAACCGCTCGTGATCATAAATTGAAATTCAAAGAATCGTGCATGCCGCTATACAAAAAAGAGAGTAATCGATGGAGAACATTATAGATTGCATTATAAGATCATTACAAAAGCATTATAGATTGCATTATACATAAGAAGCATTACAAAAGATCGACTACTAGTCGTGCATGCAAAAGCTAGTATACTTTAACTAAAACAGATCACTAACTAAAACAGATAACTAATCGTCATCGTCATCGGAGGAAGCCGGAGTGGGGTCGGTGTCCGCGGAGTCCTTGTCGCGGCCGTTCGGTCCTCGCCGAAAGCAGCTCTTGGCCTGGTCATCCTCCGGCCCCAAATTGTCGCGATATCCCTCCGACGAGTCGAAGCTTTATCGGAGGAGGAGGAGGAGGCGCGGTGCGGGAGGCTTTCCCCGGCCGGGAGGCAGAGGAGGTCGGGCGCCGACGCTTCGCCTGCTGGTGGAGGCGGAGGCGTCCGGCGGAGGGGCGCGCGTGGAGGCGGAAGCGGCTGAAGGAAGCGGATCCGGGATATAAGGAGCCTGATCCGGCGCCGCTTGGCGGGTCGGGGCCTTGCCCGGAGGTCGAAATGGGGGAGGGCGACCTCCCGCCACCGCCGGCAGGGCCCGTTCCGCCCACCGCGGTACTGGCAGTTAGCCTGACCTCGCCGTCGCCGCCGACGGGACCTCCTGAGGGGGCGCTTGGGCCGACGGGAGCCGGACCCATGTCCGGGATTGCGGACCCGGCGCCAGAAGCGGCCCTGCCCACATTGCTCAGAGACTCGCTTGGAGAGGGCGTTCTGGCGACGGATGCAACCATGGCTGGAAGTCGGGCGAGGTCGGGCCCGATCTCCCCCCGCCGGAAGCCCCGACCTGGCTGACTGGGCGGCCGTGGACCCAACCGGGCGAGCCATCGCTTGGCTTTGGATGACGACACGGAGGCCGAGTTGTGGAGGACCTTCAAGACGGTAAGTGACGGTCGCGACTCGTGGATCTCGCCCGAAGAGCAGCTCGCCTTCGCTGCGCGGACGAGGCGCCAGCGTGATTTCGAGGTGGACGCCCTAATCGGCACGCGAAGTCGAAGTCGGGGCCTTAGCTTCAGTCTCCGACTTGTTTTCAGCGATCGATGAGTCTGATGAAGTGTCCTCTTTTTTGCAGGAACTGAAGCTCCGCTCGGCGAGTAAAGCAGGGTTCCTCCGAGTTCTGCATGGTCAGGGCGAGGGGAAGCCACCACTCCAGACCGAGGCTGGCACAGGTGCTCGACGCCTGAACGCAGCGGGTGAGGCGGCAGACACGCAATAAAATTTGAGTCTCTTCTGACGGAGGCCAACAGCCGCTGTGGACGTTGTTGCCGCCATGAGGAGGTCACATTGCCGAAGCCGCCCGCCCGGATCGAATGTGACCAGGTCCGGGAGGAGCTTGATTCTGAGAGGAGGAGCACCGAGCGTGAAAGGGGGGCCCGGGCCAAGGCCGAAGAGGATCTCCAGTGTTCGAAGGCTTCTGCGGACGGTAAGCCACCCGATCCCAGCTTTGAGGATTTTGCTATCGTAGATTGTTTGGTATGCTTCTGACGCTTGTACTGGCCTGTAGAGTTGCGGAGGAGACTTGGTGATGCTGCGGAAACGCAGAAATTGGCCGAGGAGGCACGTGACACGGCGCTCACGTCGCGTGAGGTAGCGCTGGCGGAGAAGAAATTGGCGGAGGAGAATTTGTCCGTGCGGACTGCGGAGCTGATAGCCCTCCGTGAGGCCGCCAGAGGTTCGCAACGGTGCTTCGGGGCCGCTGGCTGAGCCTCGAGCTCGCCGCCGCTGCGCTCGCTCGCGTGCCGGAAAGACGCCGAGCGCCGGTGAGCGTGGGAGCCGAGCTTGGGGTTACCACGGCGCTTGTCCTCGTCGCCTCCCATTATGACGACGTCGACTTCGAGGTCATCAGTAGCGGGGTCGCCGCAGACCAAACCGACGAGCAGGTTGAGGAGCTGAGGACTCGGATTGACCCGTACGCCGCAACAATCGCCAGCCGGATATCGCCGCCGGATATCCTCCATCGGGATGAGGGAGAAAATTAGTTGCTCTTGCTTTTGTTGATGTAAAGACTTCGTTAAACGCCGGATTAAAGTTTGCTCGGGCTGGTCGGATCGGCCCATCAATCTGGTTTTTTGCTTATTTACACCCCCACGACAAGTGCCTTATGACTGTAGCTTTAGAAACCGCGAAGGTTACCTGAGCGTAAGTCGGTGCGCCATTGCATTGTTCGGAGGAGGCGCAAATAACCATCTCAGGATTGAGATATTTTGCTTGGTTACCGCCTGGGCCGAATGTTTCGACCGCCATGGTTTCGATCGCCGCACTTCCTTCTTCCATAAAGCGCCATTGGCGAACTGGGCATCGGGCGGGCGTAGCGTTTTTAGGTCAGTAGGGTTGCCGCTAGAGAGATCCGAGTGGCTAGTCGGGTCACCAGTCCGTGCGGGCGTGTGGTGTTGTAGCCCCCGAGTGATGCGTGGGGGCCGATATGCCGGCCGCCACGCAGCACTTGAGCTCGGGAGGAAGAAGGCAAGCTTATAGGGAAGAATTTTCCTTAGCTTATATCCCGTGTTCTGGTTTTCTTCAGCCGATGGGCCTGCTTCCATGATGCCCGGTGCGATCGTGGCGGCCCAGAAGCTTGAACCGAAGAGTCGTGCTGCGCCTCTGTTGGGAGCGGTGCCCCTGCGCCAGGTCTTGTTGCATTTAATGCGGGAAGTGGGGAGTGGCGAGGGCTGTGGTCGCCTCGGGCGCTGAGTTATCTGCGCGCACACGCCGTCCGACGCGTCGCGTGCTTTGGCCGCTCCGCCTTGCCCATATAAATAGGTTGAGGAGGGCGCGAAAGCGACCACGTTCAGCCAGATTAACACTGGCTAGGCCGTTTTTTTCGCTTTTTTTCTTCCGGCTTTGTCAACGAGAAATGGCGTGGCGGGACGACGGAGGGCCGAGAAGCGAGTGGTCGTGGTGGAACCACACTGTTCGTCCCCAAGAAGTCTCGTCTTGCTTTGGACCCTCTACGGGCGATTTAAGATCAAGATCACCCATCCTTCGTCGGTCTTTCGTATCGGGAACCCCCAATCGAGGTGAGGGTTCGTCGATCGGCGCTGGGGTTGCCTTTATCTTGTTTTTGCTAACACGGGGTCTCTTCTTTCCTTTGCTAGCGCTTCTGGCTCAGGCTTGGTTCCACCACCCGCGACGCGGGAAATGGCGGTTGTCGTTCCGCCTGTGGCCTCGACTGGTCTCCCTGCGACGGGAGGCATGCCGGCAGACTTGGCGCGGCGCCAAGGGGCAGCAGCTCTTGATGCCTGTGCCGCCGTGGATCGCAAGGGGAGGCGACGCGTTTTAGCAGGGCCGTCAAGTCCGGTCGCCGAGAAGGAGTTTCGCCAAGGCGCATGAGGAGGCGCAGCGCAATGGGCCCGCTGCCGTAGTCGCGAAGAGGGCTCAAGGCACGCGAGGAAGCGGCGACGGGCGACTCGCTGAAAACGCCAGTGGCGGGTCGACAGTCGCACGCGAGCGCGACATCTGCGTAAGAGCCTCCTGGCCATGCTCCGCCCTTCGTTTGAGAGCATGCGCCAGAGCCTGAGGTGGCTTGGGGTGGGGCTGCACGAGCCCCTGGAGCGGACTGCAGAGCAATATGCCTTCGGGCTCTCCCAAGCAGCCGAGGCCCTGGATGACTGCCGCCTGCCTCAGCCTTGCCGCCATGAAGGGCAAAGCGACGCCACCGACGCCGCGGAGTATGTGTTATTTCTGCGCCGCGACGCGCCGCCTTCAAGCACATACCATCGCTGGATCAAGGAGACCCCGTGAGATGCGAAGCGAAAGTGCTTGTGGCGAGATGGAGACGGCGGGCTAGGCGTGGTCACCGCGGGCCCCGAGGTCGGCAGCTCAATGACGATTTACTTCGCGGACGACGACGCAGCGCGACTTTCTTTGCTGGTGATCCTTCAGCGCCGACGCAGATCCTTTTTGTTTTTGTTTTGACTGTTGTGTGTATTTTGGAACACTTTGTTGGTGTGCTTTTATAATCTAGATTTTGCCGCTTGCATTTTCTTCTCGTGATGCGCACTCGCCGGACGGACCATTGTCCTCGGGTCTCGGGACCCTTGGAACGAGGTCGGGCGTTGATACGAGATGAAGACATAAGGCGCCATGGACATCGGGCGCAAGTCGGCGCTCTTGGGGAGCGGATGTTCTCGACTACTATGGTTTATGCCGCGTGGGTACCCTTGTTTGCAAAGCACTATTTCGGACTGCTATGCCGCCAGTATGAGGGCTATAGTGCCTTAACAAAGGGATTAGGACCGAAGAGCTAACAACCTAGCCGAAGTCATCGGCCTTGGTGGGTTTGCAGCGTGTTCAAGACGATTTGAGCGGAAGAGAGCGCTGCGAAAGGCCGCTGCTCGCTCCGCATGGGCGTGTTCTTCTTCCGCGAGGCGCCACTTAGGAACCGTGATTACCGGGCGAGGTCGGACGCTTGGGTTGAAAAGGGTTATCATGCGGAAAAAACAACGGTCAATTGGATCGCTATTCCCACTAAGTGTGTACGAAGCAACCGCCCCCGTGTGTTTGCGGGGAACAGGGTGCGGCCGTCATGGAACCCTGAGGTTCTAAGGAAATGCAAGTGGTGTAAAGAAAGGGGTTACCTCAGCCTTTGGGCCAAAAACGCGCTGGAGCGGAGCGGCACTGGGCTTTGGTTGCGCCCGGCCGGACGTAATGATGCTCGTGGTCGAGGCTTTCGCCGCGGCGGACGGGTTTACCAGAGCGAGATCGAACGTCACAGCAGCCGCTTGCGTCGCGGTGGCGTCCTTTCTCCACCGTCCCTTCCCATCGCCGCCAGCGACGCGGGTTTTTAATGCGCCATGATGGTTTCAAGAACGGCCCCAAGATCGAGCCAGGATGGACGGGACGCCTTGGCATCATGGATGAGGCGTTGCTTACCCGGGTTGCGTCGCTCTTTGCCTATAAATAGGGTCTTGGAGGCGAGGTAGCATTGTGCTCGGCGTTCGAGTGCGCTCTCCTTCATTCTTCCTCCACTAACATCTTTAAGGGAGGTTTGAGCGGCGAGATGGCGAGCGGTGGTGAGGACGGTGAGAGGGCCAACGGGCGGCCGACGGAGGGAGACTCGTAGGGCGCCGACCCCAAGAGGCCCCGCGTGGACGCCGGGACATCCGCGACGAGGAGTGAGCTTGTGCTGCCTCGTCGACCTTCTCCATCTGGAACCCGCCACGGCGAAGTTTCTATAGGTTCGCCACACAGAACCTTGTCTCCTCGTGATCCGATGGTGATGTTCTTGTATCGCTCGCAGCTAGCTATACTGGCACGACGCCTCGCTTCCTCCTCTGACGGAACCAGGCGCCGCAGGGCCACCGGCCGCTGTCGGTGGTGACTTCGCGTGCCTCCGGCAGTGCCAGAGCGCGAGAGCGCATGGGCGGCTACGCGAGGCCGCCAAAGAGGCAATGAGGGCAGCGGGCGCTGTGTCTTGCCGCTCAAGCGGAAATTGTCCGGACAAAGCGAGAGCACGAGGTTCTTCTTTCCGTGCCGTCCGTGCCACGCACGAGCATGGGCAGGAGCGTGAGGCCTTCGGGAATGCGGTTGGACGAGCCACTAGAGCGCAAAGACTCCAGAAGACGCCTGCGTGCCTCGCCGAATGGCCGGGTCTCCCGGCGCACTCGCTTTGACTCGCGGAGCGCTCGCCGCGAGGCGGAGGGTCGCCTGGTGGCGAGTACGGCTTACTTGTTGCGCACCGCGACGCTTTTTGACGCGGTGACGACCGCCGCCAGATCGGCGACTTCGGCCTGCACGGCCGGTGCGGGCGCAATGGAGATGGTAGCGAGGCGAGTTCGCCGAGGTCTCGATGATGAGGCCGACGGGGAGGAGGGCGCCGTCCAACAAATTTCTTCCTGCTGAGAAACCTCCACTTAGGCGCCTCCCAAGGCCGGACCTTGCTCTCCGACGCGGGACGCCTGTCCTGGGTCGCTGTGGTGCTGCTTTGAGTATCCAGAGCTCCCGTGGGACGAGGCGCCAGCACGGGCGCCGCTTCGGGCAAGATCTTGTGTGATGTTTTTCCGGACGCCATCGGCGGTCGTTTTGAGCAAAGATTGGTCACGCCTGCTGCAGAGCCACACTTGCACTCGCGAGGACGGTGGTCCGCTCTTGATTCCGGAGTGTTAGATACATCGTAGTGGCAGATGTCCTCCTTATCCCAGACGGTGGTCCACCTTCGTGATGCCTCGTTTGCACAGCAACAGGCTCTGATCCGCTAATCTTTTAGCTTTAGACGATGCTCATGTAAGGTAGGTCGTAGAGGACCAGTATGCATTTGTGGATTTCTGAATGATGTAAAGGAATGAATATTTGGGAAGTCAAGTTTACTCCAAGTTTTGATTTTTACATTTCCTTTTCGTGCCGGACTCATGTTAGGCGACCGTAGCTCTTCGAAACCGCTGGGGTTATTCGAGCGAGGTCCGAAAGCGTGACACTTCGAGGTAATGATACAGGAGCGAAAACTCGCCACTTAATGGCTCTCCCGACCGACCATCAAGTTGCCCGACATGATTCTTTCCCCTTCCAGAAGTGCCGCCATGATCGTAGCCACCTAAAACCGCCGAGTTTTGGTGTAGGTCGCAGACTTGGGTTGAGGAGATCACCGCTAGGAAGGATTCGAGACCGCCTGAGCACCGAATCGTGGGCTTTATATGATGCATGCCTCCGAGTGAGCCGACGCTACCCGAGCTCGGAGGGTTGTAGGAACGCGAGGGAAGCGGAAGGCTTCAGGTAGAATCGCCGAGCTTCTCGATGTTCCAAGCGCTTGGGATGACATTGCCTGCAGCATCCTTAAGTCAGTAGGTGCCGGGCCGGAGGACCTCCGCGATGGTGAAGGGACCTTCCCATGGAAGAGAAAGCTTATGCTTGCCTACGTTGGATCGACTCGCGCAGACCGTGTCACCAACGCTGAAGGAGCGACCAACTCGGGCGGCCGTGATAGCGGCGAGCGCGCCGATATTTGGTCGACCGCAGATGTACCCACGCCGCGCGCCTCATCGAGTTGATCGATCCGCGCCTTGCTGTGCTTGGAGCCCCCGCGTCTCGCCGAAGGCTCAAGTCTTGGGCGCCAGACTCCAAGTCGGCTGGCAACACTTCTTCGCGCCAACACCAGAAAATGGTGTGAACCCGGCCGACCGGCTTGGGGTAGTCCGCAGCTCCAAAGAACGGAGGGCGCCGCCGCCCATCGCCCTACATTTAACTTCATCAATCATTGAAAATCCCGCTTGAGCCCCGGAGAATCATACCGCTTGCTCGCCGACCGCCGCTGGTTCGCGGATGAGCTACGGCCGCCCAGACGACGCGGATATGGAAGTTGTCACAGAACTCAAGGAATTCCTTCCCCGTGAACTGTGTTCCGTTGTCGGTGATGATGGAGTTCGGGACTCCGAATCGATAAACAATGTCGAGGAAGAAATTGGTCGCCGACCGATGTGATGGTGGCAACCGCTTAGCCTCGATCCACTTGGTGAACTTGTCCACCGCAACGAGAAGGTGGGTGAAACCTCCGGAGCCTTTTTGAAGGGTCCGACCAGTCGAGTCCCCGCATGTGAACGGCCGTGATGTGGATCGCCCAGAGGGCTTGGCGCGGGCAGATGAGTTTGGCGGCGAAGAATCGCATCCTTCGCAGAAAGTGACGACGAGTTACGCCGCCACGGCTGGTTGGCCAATAAAACCCTTGGTGAAAGCTTTTCCCACGAGGGATCGCGGGCGGCGCAGGGCTACAAATTCCGCCGTGGATGTCGAAAGTACAGCCTTCCCGCGATCACGGAATGCACTTCAGAGGACTCCGACGGGCTTTGTAGAGGTCTTTTTCCACTGCACGAATGACTTGGTTCACGAAGCGAGGCGCCGGGCCTCGGTTGGGTCGACGGGGATTGACCCGTCCGTCAGTCGGTCGATGAAGGGTTTCCTCCAGTCGGAGTCCGTTGCTAGCACGGCCTGACCCGATTCGGACGAGGCCGTGTCCTCCTGCTCGGTTGTTTGGTCCACTCGGACGGAAGGCTGGTGAAGATCGAGGACGAAAATTCCGGATGGGACCGGTCCCTTGCTGGACGCGAGGTTGGCGAGGTAGTCGGCCTCGCTGCCAGACGCCGGTAGCTATGATGGAGCTCAAACCCTTGAACTTTCTTTTGAGCTGCGACTTCACGGCAATAGGTCGCCATGCGGGGTCGCGGCTCGCTGTTTTCATGACCGGTTCACGCACCAGCTTGGAATCATCATGACGAGAGCCGCACGACGCCGAGGTCGGCAGCGATCCCGGAGACCGCTAACGAGGGCTTCATATTCCGCGACGTTGTTGGTGGCGTCAAGAGTAGTCTGATGACATATCGAGTTTGTTCCCAAGTGGGGAGACAATGACGACCCAGCCCGGCCCGCTTCTTCGTGTAAGACCCGTCGAAGCACATCGCCCAAGATTTCGGGTCCTCGAGTACGGAGGCGCCGGGCCTCGGGTCCACTGGCGACGAAGTCCGCCTGCACTCGCGACTTGATCGCCGTCCGGGACATAGGATATGTCGTGGCCGTTGAGCTCGAGAGCCCACTTGGCTATCCTCCCGAGGTATCGCGGTGGCGCGGACGATCTCGCCGAGTGGCGAGGACGTCACCACGAGGATAGGATGCCCGTGAAAATAATGAACCAACTTTCGCTTCACGATGAGTACCGCGTAGAGCAGCTTTTGTACCTGGGGATACCGGGTTTTGGATTCGAAAGTACTTCACCGACGTATACACCGCCACTGTACCTTGAGTGCACGACCTTCTTTTGCTCGCTCCACAACAAGTGCCGCTACCGATTTAAATGTATAGGAGGAGCGACCGTCTCGGTGTCGGGCACTCAAAGACCAGAGGTGAGGTCAGGAAAGTCTTCAGTCTGTCGAGGGCTTCCTGCGCTTCTTGGGTCCAGGTAAACCGGTCGGATTTTTTGAGCAGTTTGTAGAGCGGCATCCCGCGTTCGCCGAGGCGGGACACAAAACGGCTCAAGGCTGCGAGGCATCCGGTCAGCTTCTGGACCCCCTTTAGGTCGGCGATTGGTCCCATCTTCAAGATCGCCGAGATCTTTTCGCGATTGGCCTCAATCCCGCGCTCGGAGATGATGAAGCCGAGCTTTCCTTTCGACCCCAAGACACACTTCTCGGGGTTGAGTTTTATGCGAACCGCTTGAGGTTCGCGAAGGTTTTTCCTGTGTCGGCGACTAAGTCGCCGCTTCTCGGTTTTGACGACGAGGTCGCCGACATATACTCGATGTTACGGCCGACCGCCGCCGAAACACGCTTGCATACATCGCCGGTATGTAGCACCCGCTTTTCAACCCGAAGGAATCGTTACGAACAAAACGAGCCGAAGGGAGTGATGAAGGAGGTGGCGAGCCGGTCGGACTCCTTCATCGCTATCCGGTGATAGCCCCGAGTAGGCATCCGTAAATGACAGGATTCGTGATCCCGCCGCCGAAGTCGACGACCGGGTCGACACGAGGCAATGGGAAAGGGTCCTGGGACAGCCTTATTCAGCTTGTGTAGTCAACGCGACATTCTCCATTGCCCGGACTTTTTTACAAGAACAGGTTGGCAAGCCACCCCGAGGCGGCTCTTTTTCGGTGGGCACTTGCTGCCTTCCTTGCGGGCTCGTTCTCCCTCTTTTCCTCGAGCGGCCCCCGCCCTTTCCGGGCGCGTTGGTTTCCCTGAGGAGTCTTTCCCCCTGGTTGGAATGGCTCGACTTCCTGGGGTTTGGGTTGAGGCCAATTGTGACCAATTCCGGGGTTGTGAGCCCCAACGGCCGGCTTGCCGCTGGGAGTAATTACACGGCCGGGTGTTGTATCCCGGAAGCTCTCCCCGGAGTTTGTAGAATTCCGGGCGTTTGTCGAAATTCGGGACCCTTTTCAGTCGGCCCGGCCTTATAAGTGGCCAGAAGCCGCGGCCGGTCCGCTGTGTGGAGAATGAAAGAATCCCGATCCCGCCGACACGAGCGGAATCTTAGCATCGGTTCGTGCCCCGGGCTAATTCGGCCGAATCAGAAAGTTTGGCCGTTGCAGCCTGCGGGCGGGGAAAGGGTGCGGTTCCGCCGTAGCCCGACCCGAAGGCGCCAAGGGCTCTTGATCGCGGTGTCGGATTTGGCGGGCCCCCCAGGGTGCGGGAATTGGTTTGAAAGGCCTGGCCGTGGGCATGGCGCTTCCCGGGGGTCCTTGGTGGGGCCTGGCGCTTTGCTTCAGAACCTTCCAATGGGGGTTTGGTAGGCGGCTCCCCCTGCCCCGGTTTGGTGCCTTGGCCTGGCTCGAGGTTCGGAAATAAGCCGGCTCCGCCTCCATTTGGAGGGAACCTGGGCTGCCCTGCCCCAGCATTTGGGGACTGATGGTTCGGGCCTTAGCTTCGAAGGTAACCGCCCGGCCCCAGCTTTAGTTGGGCCCAAGCTTGGCCCCTTGCTGGGGAGGGCAGGGTGGCAGGGGGGTCGTGCGCCCGGGGCCCCCCGGGCCGCCGCAGGTGGGAATTCGGGCGGTTCGGCCGCTTGGCCGGCGCCCGGCCGGCAAGGAGTTTGTCCGGGACGGCTCGGGAGGCGGCCTTTGGCTTTCGAACCGGGGCGGAGGCGCTGCCGCTTGCCATGGCAAAGAGGGGCGTTCGCTCGGGCAATCGGCCTCCAAGAGGTTGGCCGAAATGTTGCGAGCTCCCCTTGAAGGGGCTGTTCGAAAAAGGGGGCGAAGCCCGGCCCCGGGAGGCCGGTCGAAGGGGGGACCACCTAAACTCCCCGGCCGTGAGGAGCATCAAGGCAAGCCGATCCGGCCCCCAACCCTTCGGCGGGAAGGCCTTTGGAAACCAAGTGGGTTTGGAAGTTGGCCGGCCTCGCCTGGAATGGTTTTAATACGGGCCAAAGTTTTAAGGTTCGGGAGCCCCGCCCGAATGGTGGGCCTATGGGGTCCAAAGATGGTTAATTAAGGGTCCCACGTCGCTGGTGTTTTGATCTTTTAGGTTGGGGACCGGAATGGTCTGATTCTCCAGAAATCCGGGCCTTTTTTTTAATGGACTTTTAAGGCGAAGGAATGGCCGGACCCATGAAGGGTTTAATATCTTGGGGAAGGGTTGGTCTAATTTGGGATTAGTTATTCAATCCAATTGCTAATATCACCTTGCCATGATTATTTGTATGCCATAATTCATTTGTCATCCTAAGATAGTTGATTATTAGTTGGTTGTTATTACTTGCTAACGTGGGTTGGTTAGACTGTGTATAATTGCTTAGCCATGCCACGCAACTCATGTCTTTTAAAAAAAAGGATAATATTGATTAATAGATTATGAAATGTGTTTGTGAAATGGTGTGACGTGTTGCCACACGATGATGTTGATATGTGGAACCAGTATGGTTCTGCATGGATGTTGAGTTGTTGTTGGTATTGTGTTGCGCAATAATCAACTGGAGTGGTAAAATGTTTTAGACCGAGGCAAGTGGCAAGAGTGACATTGGATATGTCGCTTTGGTATTTGGCGGTATTGTTGGTGAATTATGTGATGGTATTGTTGGTGAATTGTTCGGGGTAGTCTTGCCTTGGTCACCCTAAGGACTTAACCTTGCAAGCCTTTGAACTGAGTCACTCGTACAACCACATGTCTGGTATGGGACAGACCTAGTTTAGTAGGATTCTGATATCTCACCTTTGATACCTCGGGGTGGCAGTTACACAGAGGTAACTGTATGGGGGAGCGTACCTGTGCTACGGCTTGGTACCCATCCAACGGTGTTCGTCGGTCCTATATTTCGGCTCAGTGTGAGGGAAGTGATAGTGAAGGCAACACGAAGAGGTTCCTAGGTTGAGCTAGAAGTTTCTAAAAGGCTTTGTTATGATCGCTCATTCGCATACTCTTGTATGGCGATACACGGCTGACGTGGTGAGTTGATTGTATCTTGTGGGTAAAGTGTACAACCTCTGCAAAGTGTAAAAACTATTCGAATAGCCGTGTCCTCGGTATTGGACAATGCTCAGGGATTACAGTCAAGGATTAGATTTTGATAAAAATGAGATTGGGAATGTGGTCAATGTGGTATGGAAATTGGTTAAGGAAGAGAAATGCTTTACTTGAGAATGACTACGAAATTTATTATGAGTATTACTTGTTTTACTGCTTTTCAATCTATTTACGATATTCATTTGGAAATGCTGCTTTATTGCAAAAGAACCATTCAGCCATTCCTTTGGAATAAGCCATGCATGTAGTAATAGAAGCGCATGCAGGTACGACTTGTTGAAATGCGGTTGTGTACTCACCCTTGCTATAACAAAACATCACCAGTTGAGAGAAGTCTTTATCTTGAAGAAGGAGAAGTTCTGCAAGAAGGCGAATATCTAGGAGTTGAACCTTGTCAAATGCGTGGTATTTTGATGGGATTCACCGCGTTCTTCGTTCATTCTTTATTCGTTTTACTCGAGTTGAAGCCATCTAGGTGCACAATTGTAAGTTGACCTTAAGGTTGTTCAACAAGTTATATTAAAAGATGAATTCTTTATTTATTACTCCGTTGTGTATGATTGTGATATTCATCTTTGTTAACTATGGGCACTAGCGGTCGATCCGGGACTAGTCTTTGAAAACACAGAGGGTTTCCGGATTGCGAATTCGGGTCCCGACATTTCCTTCCCATTTCTACGATTTTTTTATTCTAAACATAGTATGAATTTGCGGACAATCGAAAGAGATCCGATCTAGAGGTTTTTTTTAAAAAAAACCTTGATGATATTAAAAGTTTAAACAGTACGGAAGCACACAATTACAATCTTTCTCATGGGCAAGATGGGAATTATATTAGTGCGGTAGTGCCACATGGGGACCCAAGCTAGCTGAATCGGTGCATGTCATCTACGTGTCGCATGATTTGTCTTTGCCTGAGATTGCATAGAGGAGGCACTGACCACTGTAGATCCTCGTTGGCGATGAGGACACTGAACAACTGTCGCATAAGATGAAGGTAAGGTTGGCTGCTTCCTGTTTGTGCAAGGAGTTGGGACTTGGGAGTTAGGAGGCGTTGAAGATGAAGGTAAGACGCCGTACAACCACCCTACAGTTGGGCGATGTGAGGTGTTGCCTCGGAGAGACCTTCATGTAGCCACCAGCTGCGAGGGCCACCATTGATCCTAGATGGAGAATCAGAGGTTGAAGTTGAGTGTTGAGCCCTAAAATGGCTTGATTTTTGGATAGCTCCAAAGAGTTTAGTGGGACCTTGTTCTTGCTTAAACCAAGGCATTTGGGAAAAGGCCCCAAGTGATGGCACTATTGAATTCGTCTCAAACCATTGAGGGACTGGAAAACAACCAACACGAACGTAGGGCTCAGCAGTTAGCACCAGACGGGAAGATCCTCACGTGCCGTGGATAGACAGCAACATGGCGGGACCCCTGAACAAGCACTACGTTCCGAGCTGTGCAAGGAGCGGTGGTAGCCATCTCGGGAAGCACCGTCTCCCGCGAAGGAGCGGCATCCAAGGCATAGGGAAGCAAGAATATATTAAAGAAGAAAGCTCCAGATCTGGGTCTATATCTGAACAAAAAGGGCGACTATTATAACTAACTCAGGTTAATTGCATCTTGCAGGGCCACTATTCTGGCGACGAGGCCAGCAACAACAGCGGCGAGGAGGACCACCCAAGATGATCGCCGGCGATGACCTAATGGCAACCTTGAGGTTCTCATGAAGCATACTAACACAAGGAGAACTGATATATATCTACAGGCTAACGTGAGAATCCAGACCTGTCTCCCTCGGCAGCACTGGAGATAGGGAGGGATAGGGATCAGAACTAGGAAGGGATGAGTAGCGTGTTGTCGGCTAGGAGAGAAAGTGCAATTAACCATCGTCTAATTTTTAAAAGCGATGGATAAAAGGAGGTTTTGATCTTGCTTTGCCCTATCACCAAGTACTACTCCAACCTTTTGAGAGCCACACTACAACAAAATCAGCCTTCCGTAACATATTATTTTTTTATATTCATAATTACGTATAATTGGAATATACTTACAGAAATAATGATGCATCAACCGATAAATATTGTTTTTTACACAGACCAATAAATGTAGTAGGCAAAATATAACTTTGTGTGTGTTGTGATATTAATCGAAGAGCAAAGTATATTATCAAACGTAGTAAATTCCTTAAAAATCATGTGTATAAGTTTTAAACATTAATAGAGATAGGGGAGCGCACGTTCTATATTCGTAGGAAATTTCAAGATCAAACGGGATGTGTTTATGACTTCTCAACCTCTCCTAAGCCTCACCCTTAATTATAAAAGAGTGTTTCTTGCCAAATGGTTTCGATTTCGAGCTTCTACGAGAAGCTAACTACATCTTTTTTCGGCATCTCCACTCCACGAAATTTTTTTAATAATACATTTTTATTGAAATTTGAAAATATTCCACAATTTTTTTTGAAATATACCTCATGTCAGCATCAGCAGGCGAAGAACTAAATAGAAAAAATACATGGCAGCAGTGCGGTGGCGTGGCCCTCGCATCACGTCGAGCGTCGCGATAGGAGCGAAAGGCACTGTCGCCTGACGAGCGTCGCGACGGTGAGAAAATCGGCCGATGGTCGTGCGGCCAGTGGGCGCGGGTTCTGTCGCCCAGAGCCAAAGTCTTGACAGGAGGCGTTTATATGAGCCGCTCGCCCAAGACCTGTGCTCATTTGTGCTTGGGAAAAGAAAGAGAGGAAGGAAGGGAAGAGGGAGAGAGGGAAGAGAGAAGGAAGAAGGGAGATTCTGCGCCCTTTGTTTGAGGTAAATTTTTGTTGTTTACTTTTCTTAGCGATGAAATTATGATATGTTAGAAATAGTTAGATCTAGAGCATTGTAGCGATAAATAGTGGTAGATTAGAAATAGTTTTAGATGTATGTTACGGATAAATGTAGGTAAATTGATAGGTCATGACTAGTTCTAGTTTAGAAAATTTAGATATTTTTACGGATAGGAGTATATCGGTATATATTGAAGGAAATATAATTACGAATGAGTATTTTTTAATATATAAGTACATCGATCTGAATGTATATATTGTTAGGAATGAATTTTTACGGATAGGAGTATATCGGTACATATTGATGGAAATGTAATTTTTTCTGAGATATAACTACATCGATATGAATTATTAGGAATGTAGATGTTTTTACGGTTAGATATATATTTTACGTACCATGTAGGTATAGTTATGTTACGTCATAGTATTTTTGTACGGAAGATAATTAATTGTGGGTGAATGAATGGATTATGAGATATGGCGTAAGCGAGTTCCATTTAGGATTTATTATGGAGATGGGGTTGTAATGCATGGTTTGGAGGTGCGAGATCTAAGTAACATGCAGTATGTGGACAGAAGTTTGAGTAGGCCGAGGATGAACGGTGCTGGTACTTCAAGTGGGTGGACCCGGAGACGTACCACCCACATCTCATGCTTCCTGTATGGGATAACTGGGGGGAGCAACCCTCTCCGTGGTGCCACTACCGCCCAGAAAAGCCAAACCGCGAGTATGCCTACGGTGTTATTCAACGACCAAAGCGGGCATCTTGTATTGTGCAGGCACGCTTAGGTTGTTCAAGGATAAGCCCAACACAAAGCTCTGCACCATATAGTGGAGTGCGAGCGAAGCAGGCGGCGTCTCCTCATGTCTCCATAGCAGCCAACACAAGCAGAGGTGCGGGAGGGTTCCTCCTCTCGAAGAAGAAGGGACAAGGGAAGCGGCCGAGGAAGGCAAAGACGCAACAAATCCTTGGCGTGTTCGCAGACCAACCGGAACCGGGTGGTATTAACATAGGGGACGCCGGGAATCGGGATGACATGCCCATTTGGGAGGCGAATCCACATAAAAAGACCAAAAGTTATGTCTTATACACCGAGGCGTCGGCGTAGGCCACCAATCGACAAGAATTTGGAGAACTGCTGCGGATCCCCATGGAGTTCTTTCGGAGTAGGGATTGAGCGGTGTCAGGACCGGTCGCAATATTAGAACAGGTCGGGTAATATGCGAAAATGTCTTACATCATTCGGTTTGTACCCGGATAGGCGAACGATCATTTGTTCCACCATGACGAGCAATGCTTCGTTAGTTAGTTAAATCCTTTGTTGTAATGCCCTTGTAATATCATCTAATCTATTGCTTATTTTATCATCTGAACTTTGGTGTATGTGCCCTTATATATGTATTGTTTGAATTTTAAAAATTCCTCATATCTTCAAATCATTTGAAATTTTTATGGTAATATCAGCGATATATCAGGAACCTCCATAAAAGTTCCAAAATTTTTGCGTCGTAAAAGTTTCCATGGTTTACGTGGCGCAAGTGCTTTTTCCGATTTTCGCAACAAAATGCGAGGCAACGTCAAGCTATCTCGCCCATACGTAAGTGGTAGCCCGCATGCGTGAGGCTGTCCTTGATTTTTTGTATTTTTTGGACCATGTCCGGCTTTGTCCTTGAGACTACGAAAACCCTAAGTGGCCACGATTCGTCGTTCGTGCCGCGAGTGCCTTTTCCGATTTTGGTAACAAAATGCCGCCCAACGTCCGACCATCTCGCGCAAGCACTGAAGTGGTATGCCACGCTTCGAGGCCGCCGTGCTTTTCCGTCATTTTTCGGCCATATTGGCGGACCTTACGAGGCTCGAAAACCCTAAGTGAAATCGTATCACTAACGAAATAAAATAAATGTTCGATTCATTCAGGACAATAAGTTTTTATTTCTAATTCTTCCCGGTTCAATACATCAATTATGTACAACCAATTTACAAAAAATTGTCAACAAAAATATTAAATACAAAATTTCAGTATTCACGGCGTTCTTTGCCGCACGTTAAGTAAATGCGACAGACTCTTGTAACATGTTAAATGCAGGCGACAGTGCCTTTTCGGCTCCTATCGCCACGTTCGACGTCTTGACAGTGCCTTCGGCTCTGTCGCACTTTCGACGTCTTGACGAGGGGCCACGTCGCGCCGAACATTTTGTCCGTGTATATTTTTCTATTTAGGCCCACATGCCCGTTGGATGAAGCGAGGTATATTTCTGGAAAAAAAAAATTCGGTGGAATATTTTTAAAATTTCGAATAAAAAATGTATTATTAAAAAAAAATTCCCACTCCACCACATATGAGCCCCAGCCCCCAAAAGCTAGTCTTGGAAAAGCTTAAGCCGAGCCAAACGTGTCCATATACTCACCTGATGTAAATCTATGAGAGAAATTTCAAATCAAAGATCCAAGTTACTTGGTACGAACATTCTAACTAGGTACGTAATTAAACAAGTTCTGCATACCTAGTTGGATATTGCCTAGCTGATCAGTTAATGGGGCTATGTTGGATATTATGACCATGTGATTGTCATGCTTCGAATCATCTAATCAAACTTTTTGGATGCATTAAGAGAAATCTTAAGTAGTCCAACTAACAAAAATATGTATATTGCGAATTTTTTTTAAATAATATTATTTTAATTCGAAATTGCGACATTAATACACGTATTTAAAAAATTGCAGAAATAATATCCGGTCGCCAAACCGTTTGGCGATAATAGGGTCGTCGCTAAACGGTTTGGCGATAATAGGGTAGTCGCCAAACGGTTTGGCGACTATACCGTAATCCAGCGTGTCGGCTCGGTGATGACCGATTATCGCCAGTCGGGAGTAGTCGCCACACGCTCGGCGACTACTTAGTAATAAAAGCCGTTTGGCGACTACTAGTAATCGCCGAGCCGTGTGGTGACTACTAGTAGTCGTTCAAGCTGTTTGGCGATATCTTGTACATTTTTAATTTTTGGGTAAATTTTGTTGTACTGTTTATGCAATGATTGTTATATTAAACCGGAAAAAACTAAAAAACTCTTGTCACGTAATAAGCGGGAAGAATTATTTTAGTTAGTTGGTAATCGCATCTCACTTGCGTATTTTCATAGCCCATGAGATAGGCGGAACACGGTCTAAAAAAGGCGGAATAAATGAAGGCGGCCTCATGAGGCGGGCTACCACTTACGTATGGGCGAGATAGCGGGCGTTCCTCCGGCATTTTGTTGCGAAAGTCGGAAAAGGCACTTACGACTCTGAAACCACGAAATCGTGGGCACTAAGGGTTTTCGTTGCCCCAGTGACGAGCGGACCACGGTCCAAAATTACGGAAAAATTCAAGGCGGCCTACATACGCGAGCTACCACTTACGTATGGGCGAGATAGCGGGACGTTGGCCCGGCCATTTGTTGCGAAAATCGGAAAAAGGCACTCGCAGTAGAATCACCGAGCACGTATAAAAATTAAATTGGACAACCACGGCGTCGAAAATTTTTGAAATTTTTATGGAGGTTCTGATAAATCAGTGATATTACCATAAAAATTTCAAATAATTTGAAGATCTGAACAATGTTTTAAATTCAAACAATAAAATTTGATTATTACGAACATTTGAAAATTTCATTTTTATTGTTATGAACATCATAGGCAGGAATTTTCAAAATTTTATGGTCGACAACAACTCATGTTATGAACACTTAAATTATTTGTTGAATATATATAAGGGCACATACAAGAAAGTTCCGATGAGAAAATAAGCAATAGATTAGATTATATTAGAAGGGCATTACAAGATGGATTTAAATTGCAGCGAACTAACTAACGAAAAGCATTGTCGTCATGGTGGAACAAATTATCGTTCCGCCTATCGAGGTGCAGCGAGAATGATGTAAGACATTTTACGCATATTACGACCCGTTCTAATATTGCGACCTGTCCTCGGACACCGCTCGATCCCTACTATGAAAGAACTCCATGGGGATCTGCGGTGCTCCCCTATCGCCGATTGGGTGGCCTATGCCGTGCGTCTCGGTGTGTAACATTTAAATTTTTTTCTTTTTATGTGGATTTCGCCCTCCCATACGGGCATGTCATCCCGATTCGGCCCCTATGTTAATACCACGGGTTCCCGGTTGAGTGCGTACAGCAGCGTCAAGGATGTGTTGCGTCTTTGCGGACCTCGGCCTATTGCTTCCCCTTGTCCCTTCTTCTTCGAGAGGTGGAACCCTCTTGCACCTCAGTGTGTTGTCCGTTAGCGGAGACATGCGGAGACGCTGCCTGTTTCGGCTCGCACTCCACTATATGGTGCGGGAGGTGTGTGTTGGGCTTATGCTTGGACAACCGGAGCGTGCCTGCGATCAATGCATATGCCGCTTTGGTGGTTGCATAACACCGTAAGGCGTACTTCGGTGCGGCTTTTACGGGCGGTAGTGGCACCACGGAGATGGTTGCTCCCCGATTATCCCATGCGAGTTGCACGAGATGTGGGTGAATGCGTCTCGGGTCCACCGGTTGAAATACCAGCACCATTCATCCTCGGCCAAGGGGCACGGTAGATTCTCCGGTCCGCTAGATCACCGTGGCGGTATCAACCATCGCCTCCGGACCATGTCGCATAAGCGTCGGGGCTTTGGGTGGCCACGGAGGAGGTTCCTCCTTTGACTTGTTGATGTTCGCAAGTGTCCTTTTGAACTCCTGTGTGCGATGAACTGGTTTAGAACTACTACTTTGTGAGTTCAACATGAGTATGTCGCATGAAACTCACCGATCGGTTGGCCCCTTGCACACCGGCCCTAAGCTCTGGTCGATCTAGAAAAGGGACATATCCTGGCGGCCTCTCCCACCGGGTGAAGTTCTCGGGCGAAGCGGGGTAGTTGTCGTGGCAGTTGTTGAGAAATTCGTAGTCACGTCGTTCCGGCCCGTCGATCCATTGGAAGAAGCAACACCGGCCCTCGTGCTGAGAAAAGAAAGAACGATGCATGAGATGGTAGTGTTACCTGTATTGTGTGGGCGCTTGATGGGTTTACCTCAGACGTGCGCGAACCTGCAGATGAATGTGCGGCGGCCGTCTCTCCATGGGTAGATTGCATCATCTTCGCCGGTAGGTTGCAGTCGCATTTGGGTCGGGGCAACTCCGGCAGAATTGGGGCGTCGACGCTACTGGCATCCGGATATTCGGGGCGGGAGGACTTCTGCTTGCTGAAGAGGCGACGGTAGAACGACATTGTGTCCTAATTTGTGTAGATTCGGTGGCGTTGATTCTTTGGTTTGGCTGTGTTGGATGTCTACCCTTCGGCCATGTTTTATAGTGGTGGTGAGGGGTTACTCCAGACGACGTGTCACCCATCATCAAAGCTGCGTGTTGTCGTTTTAGTCTGAAAAGCGGGGTGCAGCGTGTTGTCGTCTCAGTCTGAAAAGCGGGGTGCAGCGTGTTGTCGTCTCAGCCCGAGCAGCGTGGTGCAGCGTGTTGTCGTTTGATCTGGCGGGGTGCGGCGTGTTGTCGTCTCGGCCAAGCGGCGTGGTCCGGTGTTGTCGTTTGATCTGGCGGGGGCGTGGGCGGTAGAAGAACGAAACGAGGCGCCAAGCAGCGTCGGCCGTAGCCTCGCCGAAAAGCTGTTGTGTGCGGCGTGTTGTCGAATCGATCTGAAAAAGTGGGCTGCGGCGTGTTGTCGAATCGGTCGAGAAAGCTGCAGCGTTCGCGTTGTCATGTCGCATTGATATCGGAAGGTAAAAAAGCGTGAACATCACTATTAACATTGTAAAGCAAGACGAACAAAGTAACAAAGCGAGAACAACACTCTAAACAATGTAGAATAGTATAAAGTCGGTACAAAAGTAGGATGACATCCTATCACGAGTCCCTAGTCGGCCCCACCCTCCTCGGCGACCCTCTTGACCCTCGTCTTTGAGGCGGTGCATCGTCAAGAGGGCGGGGTGAAGCGCTGCGATGGCCCCTTTGCTCTGCGATGGCACCGCTTGCCCGTAGTCGAAGAAACTATAACGCTGCCGGTCGGCGGTCGCGGGGAAACGCGTGTACCGAAGGTACCGAACTCGGCTGCGTGAAGCGTGTCGGTGCGAGGGCTGCGTGCCCTATGTCGGTGCGAGGCTGCGTCGCTCGCGTCGGTGCGAGGCGTCTGAGCTATGCACCAATAAGAACCGGGTCGCGAAGAACTCTCGCTCGGCGTGGCCGAGGCTGCGTCGACCGAAGAATCCTCCACCCTCAACGTAACTGCGGCGTTCGGATAATACCTTTTAATTGTAGTTACGTGATGCTAAAACTCAGCGTAAGTAGCTCGACTTACTGGCGTGGGGACCATGGTGCGGCGCGTGGTGCTGCCGGTAGGACCCTCCACCACGCTGGGCACGGAGGCAAAGGAGTGTGGAAGCGCACTCGCCTCATTTTGTAACAATTTGGGGTCATTGTGGGCATCCGGTGAACATATCACATCTGTTTTAATGGCGGTGAAATCACCATGTGCTCGAAAACCACGGAACTCATCGGACCGGTATTGTGACATGACCCTTCAAGTAGAAAGTGGACACGTGTTGCGCGTGTTCATCCCAATTTTCCCACAAGCTGCGATCACATGCGAGCAGGGAATATGAAGAAGTCTTGGCTTGTTGCAGGTGCATTCACACCATCCAGTGGCCCCTTGGCCCATCTACTCGTGATGCAATCCAAAATGTCTCGCACTTGACATAAGCATGTACTCGAATTCACATCCCGGTTACGCACTTCACCGTGTCTATCTCGATGGACAAAACAACTCGGAACTCTCTCTGCTGCGATAGTGCCCCTGACCTCCTTTGCCAACTTCAACTCGAGAATTGTTTGCGAAAACTTGATTCAGCGACGGCATTGCTACCATACTCCCAACGCTACTCATGCCCCCACAAAACTTCCATACTAGCTTTGTTTTTCTGTTCCACTCGTCAGGGATGGGTACATCCGTTGCCCCGGTACTACTATGCATTTCATCATCTCCTCCCTCTTCCTCATCTTCGTCGATGTCATCATCACACTCCAACATTTCAGCTTCATCTTGCCTCGCCATATGGTCCACCAACTCCAATTGATCAACAATTTGCTCGATTTCCTCCCCTTCATCTGCCCGACCTTCGCGTGTCTTGCATCCTGTTATCATCCTCATTGCTACCTCGGTAGGCACCACTACGAACTTGTTCATTTGTAGCCGACGTCTTTGCTTTAGCCACGTCGCTAATAATCACCTCTTCTCTAGGACACGCCTACACCGACATTACACATTCAAGGCTAGATCTCTTGCACCACCTTAACCATTTACGCCACAAAACGTCCGATCTATTTTCTTCAACTCCCACGAGGCGGGTCACCCTTACTACTGGCGTGAATCGACTTGAATAGTATGAGTAAACACTTGCATCGAGGGAAAAATATTTGGTCAACAAAGCTTTATATCACGGATGCTAACTCTATCGAGACATAAGTGTTCGCCATTGTGACGCAAAAGCGCTCAAATCAACACCATTTTGCCCAATTTTTATTTCACCGTCGCCATAATATACCCTAAATTTCCTTTGCATCCGACATTCTTTGACGACATAAACAAAATTAATTTCTAGATCACCGCTAACATTTAATATCACTAACTAAACAAAATTAATTTTTATAACACTCGTAACATGTCATATCGCTAACCTAAACTAAACAACGCTAATTAACAAGAATATCTAACTACAGTGACAAAATTTTATCACTAATTAACAAGAATATTAACTAATTAACAAGTAATATCATTGACGAGAATATTACTAACATTGAATATCTAAATCGCTAATATTCTCGCTAACATTGAATATCTAAATCGCTAATATTCTCGCTAACATTGAATTTCTAAATCTAAATCGCTAACATTGAATAGCTAATTCACAAAAATATTAACTACACATCTAATTATTTATAATAGCCACTATCAAATTAAAAAAAAATTACAAATCGACGAATTTACCTTCTTTCTTCTTTCTTCTTCCTTCTTCTCCCTCTTCTTTCTTCTTCTTCCTCCCTCCTCTCTCTCTCTCTCCACCTCTCCCTCCCGAGCGCTCTCCCTCTCTCTCTCCCTCCCTCTCTCTACCGCGCTCTCTCCCTCTCTCTACCACGCGCTCTCTCTCTCTCTCTACCGCGCTCTCTCTCTCCCCTTCCCTCTCTCTCTCTCCTCTCTCTCCCTCTCCCTCTCCCTCTCTTTTTCTCGCCGCCGGCGCTCGCTCTCGCTCTCTGTTTTCTCCGATCGGCCTTCGTCGATCGATCTCGCCTGGCGCGAGTACTAGTCCTGATAGTCGCCACACCGCTCGGCGACTACTAGTAGTCACCGGCGGTGTGGCGACTACTCTAACTCGGCGACAACCGGCATCACACCGGGCGACCTGTGGGATGCGGTATAGTCGCCAAACCGTTTGGCGACTACCCTATTATCGCCAAACCGTTTGGCGGCGACCCTAATATCGTAAGCGGTTTGGCGACCGGATATTATTTCTGCAATTTTTTAAATACGTGTATTAATGTCACAATTTTGAATTAAAATAATATTATTTAAAAAAAAATTCTGTATATTGCTCATCTGAACCTCCTCCCCGGCCCAAGCTCATGAATGAGCATTTACTTTTGACCTTTCAGATTGGAAAGGCAATCGCACGAACAGTTCCTCATGCAATAATTTGGGAAGGAAGACATGAATAAATGTCAGGCCATGAAGGACCCACAACATGACAGGTTCCCAACAAGCAGCCCCTACTATAGCTAGTAAACCAAGACCACAGCGAGAGGTATCCCTCGAAAATTCACTATCAGAGATTGTACAACATATATATGCATGCAGCGTGATAAGAAAAGAGAGAAATAATTGTCAGATTGACTGACCAGTTGTCGCCCATGCATGACTTGCTTCGCCTCTGTAATTTTGGACGGAGTTTTTGTGGTGTACGGATATGTCCCGCGGTGCATACATCGCTGATAATCAAGACGAAAGCAACAGGAGCAGATGAACTAACGTTTGTTGTTTCAATCTGATTCTTGAAAAAGAGGTTGATCAGCACTGTTAATTATATTAACCTTCTATCTGCTGGTACGTATTCGTATAATCTTGTTGATGAAACTCTATATATGGCATATGATCGCTCCTTTGGTACGTACTGCATGTGCGTGCGCGAAGTTAGAATAAGAGGGGAAAACGATCTGAAAGAACAATAGAAACAAGGTGTCTTTCATAAATACATTAATATAATAACTAGGTTGGGCATTGTACATTGAGTAGTCTTTCAGTCCTCTACTTAAGTACACAGACCACGATAGACTAAACATAGATAGATACGACTGGCCGGTCGGTCGTGACCCTTTACTCCTACGGACAGCATGCAGCGTACTGAGAGCAGGCCAAAAAGAATCTGCACTGTGACATGCATCGAACTAGGAAAAACTCTGGCAACTTGTGCTGGCTTTTGCCTTTCAGGCGGATATAGACCTAGCACCTAGCTAATTACTCGATTCATTAAAATTAAGCCGAAATTCCGAAGTAGTAACATATATTCATGTTTGTATCCTTTAGGTCATGTATATATAAATCTATCATATCAATGAGTGCATGAGGAGCCAGTTTATTACCAAGGTCGACCTCTCCGTGCTTTCCTTCTATTTTTGAAGAAAGTTATCGAAAAGCTCTAGTGTCTCTAAGAAGCTTTTATAGTCCAACATTATTGAACACTGATTGGATCCTAGATAAAGATATTTTTCATCTATGTTAAAGAAGATTACTAATTTGAGGCAGCGTTATCGTAGTGCAATTTAGCCGATCACTGCATGTTGCTACCCTACAACCCATAACAGTAACACTGCTACTGGCCCCGCAAGATGATAGGCAAATGCACATCTTTAGAAGCAACTAAAAAAGGTAAATGATATTTCAAAAAAGATATAGAAAAAAACGACACTGAAAATTTAGTAACTAAATCTCCTGATCCACCCAATCATTGTACCCTAAACTCTTACAAGTGTTGTGACTTGTGGGTGTGTCAGGTCAAGTGGTAGGTTTTAAGTCCAACCATAGGTGTTACCAAAAATGGAAAATCCTAGATAGCCTTTATTGGAAACATACGAGGTAGGACATAACTATGGGTCCCTGCAGATAGATGTTACATAATTATGATGGATGGAACATAATAGTACAAATAACAGTAGTATTTTTGTTAACATGTATATAAAAATGTCTTGCAAGAGTCAAAAGTTGTTTGTTAAAAAAAAAGTTATCTAGCTAGTTGTTGCCTGCTTTCTTTTGAACAAAAGCAAGGCAAATGTAATCATATTGTAAAAAAAATGTTTCAAATCTCGCAAGATACTAAATCCAAATACTTGCTCTAGGACCAAGGAATTCTTCTGCTCTTAATTGGTGCTTGTTACATGTAGTTAGTAAATAAGTCTAGCCATGCGTGAAGGTGATATAATCTTTAATGTACAACATGTGTATGTGATCTTTCCTTGTCACTTCTTCGGATCCATTTCACACAGTCAGTCACCCTAAACCCTAAATCTCCTACACATCTTATCCCTTGGCCCTGTACCCTGACTCAAGTATCTTGCACGTCCCGCCCTTTTTCTCGTATTTGTTGATTGCATTTAGTTAAGAAACCGTGTGGCTCATAAAGAATTACCGTGTCTTCATATTATGTCTTCCTGTTCTTTGTTTTAGATCTGTTTGAAAAACCCTGGACTACACTATAGCAAGGTTTCTCAACACGTTATCAGCATGAAGCTCTAACGAACAACAAGATAGATCAAAAAAGTAGGAAACAGTAACTGATCTACGTATCTTTTGAATCTTTGAATTACCTTGAATGCATCTACAAGTAAACACTACCGTTGTCGACTTGAAGTCGCTAGCATGAAGCCGATCAAAGTGTTACACTAATTGTCGCATATTTGAAATTGCTGGCACTACGCCGATCAGCTAGATGATAAAACTCGTCATGAATTTTACGAAGATTGATTTTTATTTTATTTTTCTCTAATCTACGTATGAAACACGCTGCATGAAGCGGCTCCACCGCGGCATGAATCATCGGCCGTGCCGTGCATGAAGCCGTACCGCGCCTCACCACACTGGTAGAGCATGAAGCAGGCCGCGCCATGAAACCGCGAAACCGCGCCACCGTCGCGCGCAAGCATGCAAACATGTATCCATATAGTGTCAACCCATATGTGTAGGAGCTTACTAGTTATGCATAGCATGAAGGCTGTGTGTTGGTTAGTAAGTTCATAGGCGAGCATACAGTGCAAGAAAGTTGTGTGGCTGCATGCAAGTCGCGCAAGCAAGCTGGGCATGCATGCCATGCAAGTGGCCAGCAGTGCATGCGGCACACGGGAGCACAAATGGTGGCAGCGTCGGCAAGCATTGCAAGAAGCAGCTACGCCGCCACGATGCCGCGCAGCCTGAAGCGCTACCGCCCGAAGCTGTCGCCGCGACGCGCAAAACACCACACATCCGCATCTCGCACCATCGAAAAATTTATATCCCTGCATTATTTTGTATTTGAAGTTTTCTTTTGCTATTTGTTATGAATATCAAGCCTATTACAAGCGGAGAGATTGCCGATCGTTCAGCCTAGCCACGTGTCACCTCGCCGTTTTGCGAAAAAACCCCTCCGTTTCTTCGAAATTACGGATAGGTCCTTCGCGATTTTCTGTGAGACAAAAAAAACTTTTTTCTTCGCGTTTAGGTCCCTGACGCGGTATTTTACGAAAAAGCCTCCCGTTAGTTTCAAATCGCGAACAAGCCCTTTTCTAATTTTTCGGGATAGCGAAGCGGTCCAAAAATATCAAGCAGTCCACTGCTTCTTACGTTCAGGTCCTTTCTCCGTTTTTCCCGGGAAAATATATTTTCGCCACAAAAAAAGCCGGGAAAAATGTTTCCGCCACCCAAAAAAACCGAAAAAAATGTTTTCGCCACCCAAAAAAACCGGAAAAAATGTTTAGTACCAAAAACCGAAAAAAAGTTTTAGCCCCCAAAAAACGGAAAAATATTTTCGTCACCAAAAGCGCAGGTTAAATCGAAGGTTTATAGCAACTTAGGATTTGCCAGCGGGTCATAACGCGGTTTTTTAAACATGTATTATTACTCGGTGGACACGTAGAGTATTAGGCTCGACAAAAGAAGGTTGTCGCCTCTAATAATTTTTTTCCCTTTTTCCTCTAGACTATTTTCCACTGGTGGGTGGTTTTGCGAACATTAGCAACTTAGGGATTTGCCAACGGGTCATAATCGCGTTTTTTTTAAACATGTATTATTACTCGGTGGACACGTAGAGTATTAGGCTCGACAAAAGAAGGTTGTCGCCTCTAATAATTTTTTGCCCTTTTTCTCCTAGACTATTTTTCACCGGTCGGTAGTTTTGCGAATATGTACTGTTACTCGGTGGACGCATAGAGTATTAGGCTCGATAAAAAAAAATTATCATCTCTAATAATTTTTCGCCATTTTTCCTCATGTTCGCGTACGGGTCATTCATCTTTATTTTTCTGTTTAAAAAAAACTGTATTTTTTTATTCACGATTGTGTTCTCCGTTTTTCCCGGGAAAAAAGTTTTCGTCACCAGAGATATGTGTGCAGCTCTATCTCTAGACTTTTTCCCCAACTCGATTTTCCATCTTGATCTCTGATATTTTTTAAAACATGTATTATTACTCGGTGGACGCGTAAAGTATTAGGCTTGACAAAAGAAGATTGTTATCTCTAATAATTTTTCGCCCTTTTTCCTCTAGACTACTTTTCACCGGTGGGTGGTTTTGCGAACATGTATTATTACTCGGTAAATGCATAGAGTATTCAACTCGACAAAAGAAGGTGGTCATCTCTAATAATTTTTTGTGCCTTTTCCTCTAGACTATTTTTAACACGTTTTTCCTTTAAAAAAAACAGAAAAACCGGGATTACACAGTTTTCCCCATAGGTATCAAGCGATCAAAATTTCGCGTGACGTAGCAAATAAATTGCATATGCCGCGGTGTAGCGCGGGTCTTTATCTAGTTTCTATACTAAAGATCGAAGAATTTACGGTCGTATTTGTTTTCACGTTCTTGGCTCTCGCGTGTGGCTGACTTGGCCGGCCGGCTCCATTTATTTTTTTCACGTGTAGATTCCTCAAATAATGTATAATTACACGTAGGTCTTTCCTATGATTTTTTACGAAAAAGATTTTCTGGTTCAGAAAAATCACAAATCTTTTATGAAAGGACCCTAAATAAATACTGAAAAAGGGCGTAATTACGTTTTGATCATTTCAGCTATTTTTCACGAAAAGGACTTTTCGATTTAGCACAATCACGAATCCTTTGTGAGAGGATCCCAGATAAATACGAAAAAACGTGATTGCGTTTGTATCCTTTCAACCGTTTCACGTGTTTTCTCGACGATTTAAAAAAACATTGCGAAAAAAATGAAATTGTTTATACAAAAAGAACAACGCCTTGACGTATCACGCGCGAAAACATTCTAATTTTTGCGTGAAACAACTCTTGGTATTGACTGCTTTTAGTTCTCACCGCCCTGCAGTTAGCAAAAAATTCAAGCATTAGTCGTGTAAAATAGTTGGAATTGAAAGCAAAAAATTCAAGCATTAGTCATGTAAATAGTTGGAATCGAACTATGTATAGAGCTCAGGTCCGTAAATTATTGGTTCGGGAAACTCCTAAGTACTAGTTATGTACATGAGGCAAAGGAAAAGTGCACCTCTGACTCTGATACCCTCAGGTAGCACTTAAAATTATCAACAGTTCTAGCACAGAGATACGTATCTGGCATGAGTGATGAGTTGTCAGATAAGATAAACTTTAATAGTCCTAAACAATCTAGAAGGAAATGCAGAAATGAAGACCTACCTAGGCGGACAAATAAAACCAAATGCTAGTATTTATGAATCTTATATTTATTGCCACTACTACAGAACGAGACATCACTATCACTGTATCTGTGTCGAGATTCCCCTCTTTTTGCCCTCTTTTGCGGTTTTCTTCAAAATGTGTACGTGCTTTCAGATTTCACACTCTTTATTTGACAAGCACATATCTATTTAATTTTTGTAGTGCGATCTCCTGTTTATATGGAATTATTATTGCTATCATGTGGTAACTATTATTAGAGTTTAGGCGGCGTAACCTACGTCTCCCGTTCGAGGGTGCTTATTTATAAATATCACTACAGGAAACCCGCAAATTAACGTCGGCCAAATGCCGACGTTAATTAACAATTGCCGGCGTTAATAGTAATTAGCGTCGGTAAATCGCTAATTAACGTCGGCATTTAGCCCACGATAGTTGTCGGCGTTAATTAGATAATTACCATCGGCGCCGGCGTTAATTAGCAATTGCGTCGGCCTATTCGTCGGCGTTAATTCTGCCGTGAACCCATAATTAACGTCGGCCCCGTTTGGCGATGATAATTACTAATTGCGTCGGCTTGGGCACGGCGGCGTTAATTAGCTCGTCGGGATAATTAACGTCGGCTTAGATTTGGCCGAGCGTAAATTAGTGATTTTTGGGAGTTTTGTCGGTAATCTGACCCGAGGTTACTAATTAACATCGGCTATGGCACGGCGGCGTTAAATACCGCTAATTAACATCGACTAACGGCACGCCCACGTTAATTACGCTAATTAACATCGGCTATGTTACGCCGACATTAATTACCGCTAATTAACATCGGCTAACGGCACGCCCACGTTAATTACGCTAATTAACATCGGTGACCTGTTGGCGGCGTTAATTAGTAATACCGAGACAACTTTTCCCTATTTTCATGTTTCGCCACACAATTCAATACATAATATAATCAACATTGTGACAATTCACACATCAACACATATAATTCACGAATATAAACAATCCAACACGAATATGCATATAATCAAGTTATCGATCCATCATAATGTCCAAATTGTCATTACATCCAAAAAGACCAAAGTGACATAGCTACAAACACATCCAAAGTTCAACTCGAATCATACACATCCATCCAAAGTGACACAACTATCAAACAATCTACAAGCTGGCGGCCGCCATCCGGATTATTGGAGTTACGCAGCTGATCCGGATGCAAAGCGCGATTGACAAAGTCGGTTGGACCGTCGGTTCCCTACATAAGAAAATGCAAGATTAGACAATAATATAAGAATGAATGTACCATAAGAAAGCAAGTAAGAAAGCGAATCACGGATCTGCGAGTCTTTGCAAGTGTTGGAGAATCTTTCAGAAAGCGGGACCCATGTGCCGTTGATCCCTACATAAGGCAACAATTATAGCTAGATTGATCAAATTTTACTAGATTTACAAGTTTTGACTAAGTTTAGCTAGAAATGTTATAAGTGTAGCTATATTGAGTAAATTTAACTACATTTACAAAGTTTAACTAGAAACGGACCAAGTTTAGCAAAAATGAACTAAATATCATTAAATTCATCAAACTTAACTCTAGAGATACTTAGTCTTACTAGATTCGCTATGTCTCGCTAGAAATGACTAAGTTTAGCTAGATTGACTAAATGTAGCTAGTTTGAACAAGATTAGGTACAACAAACTAATATTATCTAGATTGACTAAGTTCAACTCGATTCACAAAGTTTAGCAAGAATACCTGAGCTGCAGGAGGTGCCGGAGGATACATCCCCCATTGTGGCGGTGGCGGCGGCGGCTGGAACGTTGGAAAGACAATGTTTTGCCCCATCGCCTGGAACATTGCCTACAAATACAATGTATAAGTATTTTGAATTAATATATTCTCTAAATGCAATAGATTGAAGACTTCGACTTACTTGAATCGCCGATTGCTGTTGTGCCTGGTATGAAGCGTAGTACTCTTGCTGCGCCCTTGCATACTCATCACGTTGGCGCACTCCTCACATGACCTAGTAACCTCCAAGCTCTTTGTCTTTGAGGAGCGGCGGCTACCAACCCCGAGCTTTGGGACGAAGAAGATCCTCTCATTTCGACCACCAAACGAGTCGATCACTCCGATGAACATGGAGTACCTTCAAAATGCGTGACCACAAAGGCTTGAGCACTTGAAATTATGACTTCATGAATTTTTAGAAGGTATGACATCTCACCGATCCATGGGCCTTGCCGCCTCCACTAGCATGCTGCTCTCGCCGTCAAGCGGTTCCTTCCTCAATCATAGTCTTCACCATGGCGCTTGACCATTTCCTCGCCATATTTCTCCTACATAACCGTCGAGACAATTGAAATGGGAGCGCAAATCAAACAACTTAATTTGAATTGGATGAAAATTGTGACCACTAACTAGCCGATCGATGGAGTCATTGCGCACAACCGCCTTTCGTGTCGAATCTCGACCTTTATGACCTTCCACGTACACTTCAATATCACTCGGTGAACACGGTCCGAGCCTCCTGTGAGACATAAGTTAGGTGCATACATACACTTGGTAACATGTATTTTGCAAAAGATTGCTACTGCCGGACTTACCATGCGCTTAGCTTTACGCATATGTCCATCAGCGCCATCGTGTGCTTTGATTCCTGCCTCGGCGATCTCGGTTCTTTCTTGACTTGGCGATGAACTCGGTGAAGCCAACGCCGGCAAAGAGCCCGGTAAGCTTGGGCGGTCCCCAACCATGGAATCATGACTGCACAAATATATTAATACATTAAAACAACATTACCAAAAGCGTTACCAAATAGCTCCAATATTTGTTTTTACTGCATGTCTTGTTCCTCGGTCAAGTAACTTTACGAAGACCCGCGAGTCCTGTTAATTCGTTGCCCTTGAACAGACCTCAAGTAAAGATTTGTTGCTTGAATCCGAGCATTAGACAATGCATCTTTGGTCACCGGCGTGCATTTACATGGAAAACTCTGAGCATGCTCGATGTTTGCCACCGTCGACCAAGCAGTAGCAACCGCAATTGTTCATCACAAAGAATAGTTAGAATAGTAAAGAATCGAGAGTTGAACCAATACCAAGCAGCACAGAGAATCTTACCCAAAAGTCCTCCAAACAGCCCCCGAGCATTCAAGTGCTCGGCATTAGGAACAAGCGGTAATGATCCCAACTAGTGTGTTAGTGCATGATGCTCTTGAAGCTTTAAGTAGCTCAAAGAACTCCCGAACCTCACGTGTTGGCGGATCCTCCGAGTCTCGTTAATCTCTGGGACATAAAGCTTCTAGCATCTCATCCATCCTATCATCGCCGCCCTATCATCTTCCTCTTCAACGCAACTTCGGGTCCTTGAGCACGTGACTCACCATGATGTACCCACAACTCAAAGCTTGGCATGAAACCGAACCGACACAGTGCGAGACATCGATTTCTTGTCACAGGGGTGGAAATTACGACACTTGCTGCATGGGCACTTCACCTTAACAATACTAGACATAGAAGGCACGGTCCACAAGCGGTAGCCTTGACCGTCCACTCGGTCGAGTGAGCCCCACTTTTCTCCCAACCTTCATACATCCATCGGTGGTCGTCACCCATACTTGAGGCTATATAGGTTAAATCAACGATTATAAGGTTCATTTTGTTTCTATATATCACGACCCTACATCTATAGGAAAGGATATGTCCTAAACCCACCCAAGAGTGGTGACAAAGCGGTTATAGCGAGCACTGTAGAGTCGAATGAAATTTAATGACATAACCCATTGTTCTCCACGCACGCCCGATATGGTGCGAGGGAGAACAACGAGGATTATGACGCCGAATTTCATTCGCACTCGTGGCAAATCATAATATGACTTTGTCATCCACTCATTATCCAAAAAGGACAATTCGGACGGCACATCTCACATGTCACACATGTGAGACATGCCGATCCAAGCGGGTGGCGATAAGTTTCATAACACTATGTGATTTCAAATCAAAAATAAAAATCCGGCGATAATCCATTACTCAAATATATATTTATAAGTACAAAATGGATATATAAATTAAAAAAAACATGTGACAAATCAATATATCAAATTTATCTATGTATTTTGTCATGCCTCTACCAATATATGCATCATTAGTTCATTACTCACCCGCGTCTTGCATCATGGTACCACTCCAAAACCATATCGATCTAATTAACAGTGTGATGATCACGAAACCAATCCAAAAGTGGCCTCACTTAAAGTGTTAGAACAGAAACCCAAGGCATTGGTCATTATCAATAATAATTATGCCTAAAACATGACAAAATACACGGTCACAAGCAACATAAGCAAAAGCATACAACTAGAGCATGCTCTTTGTACAATCTTGAGGTAGCCACTACATAACCCATACAACTAGTGCATGCTAAACAAAAGCTGCATATCTATTACTCAACAAGATGCTTCACTACAATGCTAAACAAAACATGACAAATGCAGTGACTAGCATGAGCAATCCAACTAACAATCAAGTCCACGGAGCCTTATACATAAGTATTAACGTCGGCGGGGTTTTTGGCGATGTTAATTAACTAATACCCCATTAATTAACTAATTACGAGCCATGCATCCATAAGCTAAACAGGTGACCTTCAAGCTTGTGGCGCTCGGGAGGAGGGCGGCGGGACTAGGTCGCCGCCGGGGGCAAATCGCCGCCCGGCGTGGCGCAGCCGGCGTGGCGGGATTAGGCGGGCGGCAGCGGGCGTCGGGTCGGCACCGTCGTGGGCGGGCGTGGCGAAGCGGCGCTGGCCGGGGCCTTGAAGCGCGGCAGCGACGGCGAAGCGAAGTTTTGTTGGCGCAGAAAGTGTTTTTGGCGCCGCGTGCAATTCGACCTAATCTCAACAATTAACGTCGGCTAGGTGCATTGGCGGCGTTAATTAACTAATGCGTCGGCTATGTCTTTTGGCGGCGTTAATTAGCTAATTAACGTGGGCTAGGTCTTTTAGCGATGTTAATTAGATAATTAACATCGACCAATTGTCACCGAGCGTTAATTAGTTAATTACCGTGGGCTTATTCCTTGGCGACATTAATTAATCGGCGGCGTTAATTTATTTGTTTCTGTAGTGTATCTTTGAGCGAAAGGGCATATTTATAATGGCGATCTCGAATTGTCCACGTTTTTGGGCGATTCGAGGATATATGGTTCGAGCAAGTTCTGGCATGTTGTACAAGTTGAGTAGATTTGATAGCGTCTCTCGGTGTTCTCCGGATACACACCCTCTTGACTGTTGCCGAGGCGTGTATCACGGAAACGGCGAAGATCTTCCAAATTTTCTCCGAGTTGTACAACGGCTTACAAATTGCCCGAACCATATATCCTCGAATGGAATTAGAACCTAACCTATTTAGAGATTAGGAGTCATCGTTGGTACCCTTGTTTTGTTTAGTTGTAGTAGAAAGATTTGCAAGCTCTTGCACTAGCTATATAATTAGATTATTTGATATCATTGTTGATGTTAAAATTTATGTCTCTTATGTAGGGAATTGGAAGCTTTAAACCGGGGAAGAAGCTAGGTATCGATCGGGAGTACATTTATATATCTTGGAACTGTCCACTATTTTGCAAAGGTAATATTAATTGAAATGATGTCTCAATATTTAAAATAGCTATAGCTAGTTGTCGCTCGCTTTTTCCTTAATTTATTGTGCGAAATTTAATTGCAGATGGACCGTGAGGAATGGATGTATCAGAAAAGCCGTGTGAGTGCTGAATTTCAGAGGGGTGTTAAGGAGTTCAAAAAAATTATAGAAGACGACATGGTGGGGAGGGGTGTAAACTTCATATATTGTCCTTGCATTGATTGCACGAATCTAAGGAGATTTAACAACTCATCTCAAATTGAGGACCACCTGATTCGACGTGGCTTCGTGAGGAATTACACATGTTGGATCCATCACGGGGAGGCAGGTAGTACCCCTCCGATATGCAACGAAGATACGGTGGAACCGGATGGCGAGTTGCTGACTGATATGTTTGAGGAGGATAATTTGGAGCAAATGTTGCGGGATGTGGAGGGTAATTACGGAAGAGAGTTTGAAAAGTTTAAAAGCTTGATAGAAGCGATGCCAAACCCATTGTTCACAAGGTTGCAAAGCGGAATACACCAAAGTTGGGTTCGGTCCTTGCATTGTTGAGCGAAGGCAAAACACCGTTGGATGATACAAGTTTCAATGCACTACTAGTTCTTCTATCGGATCTGCTTGGGAGAAGCGAGTTGCCAACAAGCATTTATGAAGCGAAGAAGCTACTATGTCCCGTGGGAATGGAAATAGAAAGGATACATGCATGTCCGAATGATTGCATCTTGTCGTAACGCACATCGGGGCTGACGTTTGTCCGGTTTGGAGTGCCCGGTACAAACAAAAGGAGAAGCGTAACGACAAGAAGCGTAAGAGTCGAGAACAACGACGGTGAAGAGGTCACTAAAGGTGCACCGCCAAGGTATTGTGGTACTTGCCCATCATTCCCGTCTGAGCGGTTGTTTGCAAATTCGAGAGAGGCAAAATTGTTGCGTTGGCATTACGAGTCTCGAAAGGAAGATGGCAAGCTGAGACACCCTGCTGATTCGGCTCAATGGAGAAACATCGATTGGAAACATGAGGAGTTTGGTGCCGAAATGAGGAACATAAGATTTGGGTTGAGTCAAGCGGAATGAATCCGTTTGGTAACATGAGCGATCGTCACTGACACTTGGCGATTCATTGTGTATCTACAACCTTCCTCCTTGGTACGTGCATGAAGCGGAAGTATATCATGATGTCATTACTAATCTTGGGACCCAAACAGTAGGAAATGATATTGATGTGTACCTTGCACCATTGATCGAGGATTTGGTAAAATTGTGGAATGAGGGGGTCGTCGTGTGGGATGCGTACAAAAGAGAGCATTTCACCCTACGGGCTATGGTATTTTGCACCATAAATGATTTCCCGGCCCTTGGTAATTTGGCGTGATTCTGATCTGAAAGAGCCAAGCGCGTCCTATTTGTGAAGAGGAGACTGAGAGTCTATGGCTGTCGAATTCCAAGAAAACTGTGTATATGGGTCACCGTAGGTTTCTACCTCGAAGTCATCGATACCGTAAGATGGATGACAAATTTGATGGGAAGAGGGAAGTCCGTTCGGCACATAACCTATGAGTGGAAGCCAAGTATATTCACGTGTAGAGGATATCGATGTTGATCTGAGAAAAGAGCGGTAAATCTGTTAGTCCTAGGACCATTTGGAAGAAGAGGTCAATATTCGGGACTTACCGTCTTTGGAAGGAGTTAGATGTCGACATTGTATTGATGTCATGCATGTTGAGAAGAATGTCTCTGCGACAACTTGGTTGGCATCTCTTTGAACATACAGGAAGACCAAAGATGGTGTCAATGCTCGTCGCGACATGGCCTACATGGGAATCGGGCCCAGACTTGCGGTGATAGAGGAGGATGGAAAAGGTCCGTACATCCTGCTGCATGCTACACCTGTCCAAGAAGGAGAAAGAAGATCTCTGCAAATGTCTCCAAAGTATTAAAGTTCCATCTGGCTACTCATGAACATTAAGAAGCTTGTGTCTATGGATGATTTGAAGTTGTTGGGCATGAAGTCCCATATCGCCATGTCTTGATGACCCAAATGCTCCGGTTGCAATCGAAATATTCTCCCAGAGGATGTCGGGTTGGCAATCACAAAGTTGTGTTATTTCTTCAATGCGATCTCTGCAAAGTTATTGACCCGATGTACTAGACAACTTACGAGTGAGGTGGTGCGGACTACTGTGTCACCTTGAGATGCATTTCCCACCGTCGTTCTTTGGCGTAATGGTCCACCTTGTTGTTCACCTTGTCGAGAGATTAAGATATGTGGACCCGCTTTCCTCGTTACATGTATCCGTTCGAGAGGTACATGGGTATATTAAAGTCGACGTGAGGAATCGGATTGAAGCTTTGAGGGTAGTATTGTTGAAGGTTATGGGGTGAAGAGGTTATTGAGTTTTGTGTGGACTACGGGTAAAGACAAGCAATCGGTGTTCTGTATCTCGTCATGAGGCGGACTTCTTTGGTAAAGGAACCGTTGGGTCCAAACTAATGAGTCCGAGGTATGATATGTATTGCAAGGCACATTTCACGATCTTGCGAATAGCGAAGTTAGATCCATACATCGGCGGCATAAGTTGATATTACGGAAGAGAATCCACAAATGGATGAGCTTTCCATCGCAAAAGAACACAATGATCGATTCCTCACATGGTTCAAAAGAAAAGCGGAGGTCTCCTTTAGTGAGAATGTAAAATGGTTGGTGACGGACCAAGATTTAATGTCTGAGACATGGCAAGGGTGCGATATTAATGGTTACACCTTTTACACTAAGAGTCAAGATGCCAAAATCTTGTCCAAAAGCAGTGGTGTGAGTATAAATGCTTTCTCGATGATCATCACCAAAGCAGTCTCCCCAACCGCAATGAACTCCTACTATGGGATGATCGAAGAAATTTGGGAGCTCGATTACGGAATATACCAAGTTCCATTGTTCGATGTAAGTGGGTACGACTTCCACATGGAGTGAAGGTCGACAAGAGAGGCTTTACTATTGTGGATCTCGAGAGACTCGCCTACAAAGATGATCCGTTTGTCCTTGCGAAGCAAGCAACTCAAGTCTTTTCGTCGCGATCCGCCAATCCGAGGTTGCACGTCGTTCTTCATGGCAAGAGACGGATCGTAGGAGTTGAAGATGTTGTAGATGAAGAAGAATATAACCAATTCGATGAGATACCTTCATTTGCAGATGGGGCTTGTCTTAGCGGGGATGGCGACACACATGGAGCCAATTACATGCGAGTAGATCATCATGAAGGGCGTATTGTAAATAAATGGACTATTATAATGTATGTAAAATAGTTTGCAAGCGCTTTCAAAGTAAAAATCCAAGGTGATTAATTCTTTGTTTGGAGGCTTCGATGGAAATGCATGCAATTTCTCTTTATGCTGCACTTTGTGCCATAATTTGTGAAAGAAAATTCCATTTGTGAAATTATTGTTGGGAAAGCTTGTAAATAGTCGAAAGTTCATTTCGGAAATTTTTGTACAATTCAGATTAATTTGAAAAAGTTTTGACTTTTCTCGCTTTTACGCACAAATCATGTCTCTGAAATGAATTTTGGCATATTTCTTGAATGAGGTCGCTTTTTCCAAAAATTATTTTATGAAAAGTTTTGCGGTATCTGAAATATGTTTACGCAAAATTTCTAATAATTTCAACAATGTATGACAAAGTTATGGCATTTTCTCTCTTTGTTGAAATTTGAAAAATCAGAACTTGCGAGATGTCTAAAAGGAATAGTGCAATAAACTACATCGATTGTCGGTTTTTATTAAAAAGTAATCTTGATGATTACCATCGATGTCGGTTTTATTAAAATAGTGATACTAATGATAAAGCATCGATGTCGGTTTTCCTTAAAAAGTGATACTAATGATGAAGCATCGATGTCGGTTTTCTTAAAGAGTGATACTAATGATGAAGCATCGATGTCGATTTTCTTAAAAAGTGATACTAATAATAACTCATCGATGTCGGTTTTCTTAAAAAGTGATACTAATAATGAAGCATCGATGTCGCATTTCTTAAAGAGTGATCTTGATGACTAACATCGATGTCGGTTTTAAGTAAAAGAGTGATACTAATGATAAAGCAATCTATCAAAACCGGCCCATTCTCGCGACATAGCCATTCGGCTTGTGACCACGCTCCACGCTTAACCCTAGCCGCCCTCGGCCTTGGGTGCCTCGCCTCGCCGCCCGTCCGTCGCCGGTGCCCTGCCTCGCCTCCCCCCGCCTCCCGCCCGTCGCCTTGGGTGCCTCGCCTCGCCGCCCGTCCCGTCGCCGGTGCCCTGCGTCGCCTCCCGCCCGTCGCTTGGGTGCCTCGCCTCGCCGCCCGTCCGTCGCCGGTGTGCCCCGCCTCCGTCTTCCTCACCTCTGATCTTGCACTTGTTTCTTGGTTCTTCTTTGGTGAAGGAGAGGTATTGCTCTGTGATGATTTTAGGGTTATGATGATAGTAACAATTATTTTGTGAATAAGGCCTTAAATTGATAGAGATACATCTTTGTAGAAGTATTGAAGTTATTCCTTTGTCGAAAGTCTTGTTCTTTGAGTAGCATATTGATTTGTCTGTGATTTAGGTCTAAGTCACGATAAGCTGGATAGATTGGATTAGCTTATTGCTTTGAATTATTAGATTCGACTTCTTGCTTTGAATTACTCTTGGTAATAAAGCTGTTTGTGATATACTTGTCTGTTGGTTCAATAAATTATGCGAAGAAGGTATCATTTGCCCTCTTTTTCTTGAATTCATTGTCATATATAAGCTGATCGATATTAAGTTGATCTGAACTTAGAGTGTCCTTGTCATATCTTTGTTTAGATAAATTTTCTTTCGAATTTATAATCTTAGTAAGAACTTAATAATGATGAATCTCATTTTAGGTTCTTATTGTGCATGTTAAGGTGGTAAGAATTTAAGGCCTTATACACTCAATCAATTGTTTTGCCCATTTGTGATTGAGGTGAAGATTCTAATCTTCATTTTAAACCCAATAATCTGAGAGCAATCATACTTAATTAACTTCACATTGCCAAAGTAGACATGATTCTTTTCTTGTTTGCCATAGTCTACATAATTTACTTCTCCTTAATTATATACGAATGGCCATCTTTGAATCATGTATATGGAATCAAATTGATATATGTATTAAGGAATAAATACTTGCTCTTATACTCGCATCTTTTCCAACCCTAAAATCTTTTATGCCTTGGCTTACTATCAAATGTATATTCATGTGATTCCGAAGTGCCAAATAATTGGATCTGTTTGGTTGGAAATAAAAACATAGTTAATGTGATTCTAGAAACTCGAAATAAAAACATGGTTAATTTTTTTAGACTTCTCATATTAGGTTGGAAATATAAAATGTTGGAAATATAAAATCTTCACAATGTCCTTCCCTCAAATTAATTTCATGTTTGTGAGGTCCTATATTTTACAAGTCTTTGTTAAGTTCCATTTTGTTATATGTAGATATCTGAATCACAGTTTGCTAATGGCTTATTTTCGGCATATTAATTTTGTTTAGGCGTGTTTACTTTTAGCATATTACTTTTGTTTAGACATGTGTTTACTTTGACATATTACTTTTGTTTTATCTCGGCATATGTTAGAGTTTAGGTTGCGTAACCTCGTCTCCCGCTCGAGAGTGCTTATTTATAAATATCTTTGGAATAGCATATTCATAAGCAAGCGATCTCGAATTGTCCACGTTTTTTGGACAGTTCGAGGATATGTGGTTCGGGCAAGTTCTGAGCTATGTTGTACAACCGAGTTGATTTGGTAGCGTTTCCTGGTGTTCTCCGGATACACACCCTCTTGACTGTTGTTGAGGCGTGTATCGGAGAGCAATGTGAAGATCTTGCCAAATTTTCTCTGAAGTTGTACAACGGCTTAGGAACTTGCTCGAACCACATATCCTCGAATGGGATTAGGACCAAACCTATTTAGAGATTAGGGGTTATCGTTGGTACGTATTTAGATAGACTTTTGTTCGGAACAATTGCATACTATGAATTATCTGTTGATCCTTTACAAGATTTATTGTCAAGTGCATATAGTAGCTTCAAATTGCTTTCTCTCATGTCACACATATGACCTTATCAGATAAGAAAACTCAAAATGTCGCAACTAGAGAGCATCGGCTCGTCGCAGACAGTAGAAGGTGTGGCGAGGGCCGAGCATGGTTCCAATTACTAAAGGGCGAGTAAGGTGAGGAAGACCAGAGGACCAAACAAAGGGGCTCTGAGGAGAAGCGCCGCAGTTCTCGCTTCAATGCCACGGGTGCCTGACAGCCCTCCTAAGTACATGGGGCGATCTGGGTCATTTCTTGGCCAATTGGTGAGGAAGAGAGTGCCCATAACAATTAAGGATTGGAGAAAGGAAGTCGGTGTTGAGTGAAGAATCGGTTGTGGGGCGAGGTTAAGAGTAAATGGATTATAGAGGAGGAAGATGAACCAAAAGTGAGGCAGTGCGCCTTGAAGAGGATGGGTGTGGCCTTGAGGCACTTCAAGACCCTTATGCCTGGCCGAGTACGTCTTTGAAAGGCCGTACACCATTCGAGAGGTATCCATTTGTGACCCCGATGTTTGGGCGGAGTTCACGAGGATGAAGAATGCGCCGAGGCATCGCAATCGAGAGAGAGGAACACCGCTGTCCAGAGACTTAACACGCACCCGCACCACCTCGGTACAGGCGGCTATGAGGGGAAGAAGGCAGAGTGGGCGCGACTAGCCGAGGAGTGCACTCACTCCGGGACGGTGATGCCGTACTCCCACATATCTGAGGAGCGGGCACGCAACTGGGTATTAGCGAGGACAAAGAAAACCCCTGACGGGCAGCTTGTAGTTGCAAACCCTACTACCGCTCAAGTCGTCTCTACCATCGTAAGACATCTAACTTAGTACAATACAATTGACCCAACTTGTTGTATTTCAAATCTAATTCGTACTCGCTTATTACAGGAAGAGGTAAGCCAGCGAAAAGAACAGGGGACCTTCCTGAGCCAAGGGTCGAAGGACATCCTGTCGTCTGTGATCGGGAAGTCCGACCATAAGGCGGTGCTTGCCGAGAGGCGGGACACACGAAGAAGTCCGACTTTCAAGATGACGCTGAAAGTGCCGTATCAAGGTCATGGCGAGCACGTGAGGCGCCTCAAGGACACACTAAGGGAGCGGTGAGGAGGAGATTAAGGAGGAGATGAGGGGAGATAATGGCACGTGAGGAGGAGATAAGAGGAGATGATGGCACGTGAGGATCGCTGAGGGCGAGATGATGGCGATGATTTCCCAGTCGAGCGGATGCCCTCGACTCTCATAGAAGTCGTGCCCGACCTAGCACCGCGGTTCCAAAATGATAAGACCGGTCCCGGTGAAGGTAATAATTAATTTTTCTGAGTTAAAGCTACGAGTGTAACTCCCGCAATGTTTTTCCTCAAGTTGTACACTTCTTGCGGTGCTGCGAAGTGCCACTCACCATCATGACGGAGGATGGATTTCCGTCGAGTTGCCTGCACGCTGGGTTGCATTTCCATGCAACGAGACCGACCTTGTGCATGGTCACTGTGGGGAAGGGCTACATGAGGGTGCGGTGGACTCGCCCACGAGACTTCTTATCACATGTGCTCGATTTCCCCCCAACGAAGATATCACCACTCTCGGGCAAGCACGCATATCGTTCATCAAGTGGCCCACGACGGGTGTCGTCTTGGTCAAGGTAAAAAGTCCCTCCACGTCTTCTCTACCATTCAAAGTACTCTGCGATAAGTTAAATATATCGTGCTTCGTAGGTTAAATCCTGCGCTGCTCTGCTCTTGCTCCTGCGCTTTGATCTGCTCCTGCTCCTCCTTTGCTCCTGCTCCTACTCCTGCTTTGATCTGCTCCTGCTCCTCACTTTGCTCTGCTCCTGCTCCTGCGCTTGCGCCTCCTCCTGCTCCTACTCCCGTAGAACCACAGAGGCCTCCGAGACTCCTTCCGCCAAGAGGACAAAGGCAGACAGAGGCCCTGGCGCCCCTTAAGGTACTGAAAAGCCCCTTGCCCGACCTCGGAGACTCCTTGACCCGAGAAAGAAAAGTCGGCCTGAGCCACAGGCACCTGTATGATTATAAGGCCTCGAGCATGGAAAGCCCTGATTGCATCGCCTGGCCCGAATCATCTAGGCGGTGGACTCGCATACTCCATGGATGGTACCTTGATAAGGTGAAGGCGGAAGAGCGTCGAGTCGACTTCAGCGTGAAGTATAAAATGGTACATTTTCACCGTGGCGAGATGGAACATTCCCGTCGATTTTGAGGATCTATTCGTGTGTACCAAATGAAAGCCGTCGATATTTCTACTTTACGATCATGGACGCTGTGAGTATCACACCATATAGCTTGCGCTCATGACTTTTATAGGATTTTGCATTATGTTTTCTCACATTCAACACGAGTTGTAGGATAATGAGACAACGAGCCGTGGCGCATCTACGAAGTTGGGTTTGTCGACCCGAGCTTATGTCTGCGACCTTGGCTAGGCTTCAGCGGTGTTAGTTGCTAGCTACATCAAGGGGTATTGCATCTTTGAGTCGAAAAAGGACTTCATTGTATTGCCGTACCACGAGGAGTAAGTAGTACTTTTGATTCAATTACTTTACGCACTTAAAACCATATGTGAACTTATTTCCTTGCACTACATTTTATTTAATAAGCAACCATTGGGTTCTACTCGTCCTCGTCCGAGTGAAAACACGATCTACACATTTAACTTTCGATCGAGAAGAGACCGATGGCATCTGTGATCAAGCCTCCTTTGCGAAGTAAGCACATTATTGTAACCTAACACATCGAGGAATTTAACTCGTTTATTTTTTTGACTCAATGGTGCTCTCCAATGTATGCGAGGGTTTCTCGGACTATGTCGATGAAGGAGGGCCATACGACGACAAAAGGGCAAGACAACGCAATATAAGCGATTTAAGGTACAAGTGCCTAGCATATATATGATTATTTTTTGACATCTAATCTTCGTGGGCTGAATTTCTTTTCTCTCTTCACAGTGCCATCAACGAGGCAGCGGTGACCATTATGCTTCTATGTCATGCGATACATGCTCATCGTGGTCGACAACTCACAACTTTTCCTAAGGTATATGTCGTGCATAATAATATACTTAGCCTTTTACATAGAAATTTTGAAACTGAAATTAATACAGTCATTTCTATTTTCCAGAAGATCAATATCCCCCAGAAGATTTTAGACAGCAAAGCACTCAACAATTTACGAGACCACTTATGCCAGTGGTACTGGTTAGAAGTTATATCAGAGGATCGCAGGTTTAGAGATCCTCAAGCATCCTACTAGTCCATATGTAAACAATATTAATAATATATGTCAATTTGATATGTATCAGAGGAAGTCCATGTACTGATTGTCAAGCATGTTTGAGTTGTATATTGTGAACGACTATGATATATATGTGTTGTAATTAAAGCGTTTACATTACGTGAATGTGATATATGCATCCGTGTTACGTATTGAGAATGTGATGATATATATTGTGCATATTGTTTTAATCTGTGCTTTTTTTGGAGAATTTGCAAAAATGGCACACCCCAATGGGTCATCAGAATCGGTTCTTTAAGGAAGTGATTACGATGACCCCTCATCGAATCGGTTCTTTAAGGAAGTGATTACGATGACCCCTCATCGAATCGGTTCTTTAAGAAAAGTGATTACGATGACACCGTCATCGTAATCACTTTTCTTAAAGAACCGATTTCGATGAGTCATCATCGTAATCACTTCCTTAAAAACCGATTCTGATGACATTTTATCACGATCGGGTCAAAACCGATTACGATAGCTCCACCTCATCACTATCTAAGGACATCGTAGACGCCACTAGAACCGATTCTAATGCTAAAAAAGAACCGATTCTGATGTGCCGTTCTGTAGTAGTGTGCTTTCTTTAGTTTACTGGAAAATAAGGAGAATTTAAGTATGTATTTGTGTATGAATCTAGCAACTACTCTCTACTAGATTGTACGCAGTAATCTAATTAAGGAATCTCGTGAATATGCAAATGTCTGGCATTGTGAACTGTGAGTTTGAGAAACTGGCTCCGCATGGCCAGAACTATCTCACATGGGCATCAAATATGAAGATCGTGCTTTGTAACAAGAAGCTCCAAGTTACTATCGGCTTAGGGTCCTCGAAGGACGAGCAACCTACTGCCGAACAAAATGATCAAGTTTTGCATTTTCTCAGGCATCACCTCTCAGCCACTTTGAAAAATGAATATATGGCTAAGAGGAGTGCGCTCGGGCTATGGACTGCACTTCACGGTTCGAAAAGCTCAAGTACACCATATTACCCCAAGCACAGCAAGATTGGGTTCACCTGAGGTTTGCGAACTACAGATCAGTGGCCGAGTACAATTCTGCCTTGCACAGAATCTGTACCAATCTTTCTCTATGTGACAAGAAGATCACTGAAGAAGAGAAGATTGAGAAAACTCTTTCCACTTTTCACCCTAGTGCTATCCAGAGTGCCCGCAGCTATCGTCAGGACGCATACAAGGAGTATTGTGAACTGATTGATGTTATGCAAGTTGCGGAGTCACAAGATAATGTTCTTCGCAAGAACTTTGTCTCACAGCCATCTGGAAGAGGTGTTGGCATATCAGTCAATGCCAATAGCTACAAGGCGAGAAAGCTCACTCAGCGGAAGAGGGCAAGAGGGGTGGAAAAGAGTAGAATCCGGCCAAGGGAAAGTCAAATGCCCAAGAGAAGCAGAATGGTAAGAAGAAGCCACCCGCTAAGCCGTATGGATAGCAGAACCAGATGTGCTTTAGGTGTGGTACTTGGGGACACTGGTTGAAGATATATCGGGAACCAAAGGATGTCATCAGTGCATATCAGGCCAAGAAGAAGGCAAAAGGCAATGCACCAGCAGAGGCACATTTCGCCAAGGTAGGCGATGATGATGCCATGGACGAGGAAACCTACTAGAATCGTCTTCCTAGCCTTTCCTAGACATAGATGCAACAGCCAAGTTCACGGCAAATGAAGAAAAGACCTCTATTGATGACATTGAGGTAGAAGTAAATGCATTTTTCACGGATTTCGTCTAATGCATGAATCGCACTATTAGCATTTTTCTTAGATTGTGGTCGTTAGTGAACTTTGAATAATGGACTATAAGCTCTATAAGAGTATAAACTTATTTCTTATGATTGGCTATGTAGTTTATCCTTTATTTCAGTATTCTATCTTTACAAGCAATATTTGAATTATTTTGCCACTACCTGATTGGAATTGTATTTTATAGAAACTGTGTAGTGCCCAAATGAAGGAGATATGCATTGTTGATAGTGGCACAACAAATACCATCTTAAGAGAGTCTAAATACTTCCAGTCGATCACGAAGAACGCTGGTAGTATTACTACAATCACAGGCAGCGATTCATGTATAATAGGCTCCAAAAGAGCTAAAATTATATTACTAATGGGTACTACCTTGGTAATCGAAGAAGCTCTCTTATACCCTAAATCAACGCGAACTCTTTTGATTTTTAAAGACATCCAAGCCAATGGGTTTTATATAGAAACAAATGAAGAAAATAGTAAAGATTTTTTGTGCATTGTGAAGCACGCTGTATGTTCAACCTTCATTAGTTATGGTTTTGGTGTTAATGACAAATCTAATATTGTGATTATCCATTAATGTGATTTTGTTATTAATGACAAATCTTATATCGAGACTAACTTGTTTATTTAAGAATATCTTTGATTAGTCTCATCGCATTGAAAAATGGAAAACCCAAGGTATGTTTGCATATTCATTCTAGTATTAGTTGCATAATTTGGAGTCAAGTTGAAATATGAATGTCCCCATTATATTAACCACAAAATGTGCATTATGTTTCTCAATCCATATATTACATGGATGCACATATTTAGGGGGAGGTTGTACTTTTACTTGAAAAGTCTCTTTGTATTGATCGATTCATTATTGACACATATAAGGATCAAGACAAAGAGACTAAATCCTTGAGTATATATTTGAATTGCCTAGTTATAGTATACTCGTGGAATTATAGGATATGCTCCAATGCAATCAAATTGAATATGTGCATATTATATCCAAGTCAATCATACTTATGCACATATACATGTGGGGTTTATTCCATAGTTGATGATTTAGAGAAATGATCATTTCCATATAATTTACATATAATGGATCATTACTTTTCGTCAACATGAGTATATGAAAACTTGTGTAGTTAATATATACTCATATCAATTTAAATGATAATTTAAATTGAGTTCATTTGTCTTTTTAATTATTAAAGAACACTTCATCATGTGTTGATGGTGTTCCGTGATTAATTGAGGACAAATGAATAGTTCTTAAGTATAATAAAGCATGAGTTGCATTATTGTACTTAAGGCACAATTAAATCATTCAAATTGATTTAGGTTGTGCTCAATTGATCTAAAGGCATCCATTATGTGTTAATGGAGTGCAAGAGATAATTGAGACAACCATGCATCTTGGACTAACTATTTGTATGAGTTGTGATTGAGTTAGGTCCAAAGATGGATGAGATGATGAGAACGGGACAAGAACGGCATCATGAGTTGATGGGCGTCAAGAGAAGATCCCGAAGTCAAAGAAAAGGAGTCGAGTGATGGTCCCGGGGGGAGTATCAAGTGATGATCATAAAGACCCCAAAGGGGATTGCTTGCGTGCGGCGGCGAAGGTATAATTAGATAGGCTAAGGACTTTGTAGTCTTTGAGTCTAAGGTTTTTATCGCCGTGCTATTAAGAGGGGTTGTCTCCTAGCTTGAGCTTCATCATGTGTTGGTGATCTCAATCCGCGTTCACTCGAGCTCAAACCAAATCCAAATGGTTGTCTTGTGGTTGATTTGGTTTTTGCATAAAGTTAACCATTTGGCATGTGTTGCGAATGGGTTAAGTTTATGCTTGGTTGTCGTTGGTTTATGCTCTGATTTGCATGTGTTGCAAAGAGGAAGAGCATATACATTTGGTTTTCGCATAATGCTTTGATTTGTATGTGTTGCAAATAGGATAAACTATGTGCGTTGGCTTTTATGTGAAGTTCACTTTTGTATGTGTTGCGACTGTTGAAGCTTCATGTTTTGCTTACAAAACTATCTTTCTAAAACTTGTGTTTGCTTGGAGCTAAGTTTTGCATGTGTTGCAAAAGGAGAGAGCTCAAGCATGATTTGGTGTTTGTGTGTTTGTATGTGCTAGATGCTCGCATGTGTTGTGAGTAAAGAGCACATAAGGTTGTATTGGTTTTAATGTGATCGGTTTGGTTTTATGGTTGCATGGAACTAGAGAATTGCATGTGTTGCAAATTAGAGAGTTCATGCACTCTGATTTGATGTTTATGGAGTTGCTTGGAGCTAGACTTTTGCATGTGTTGCAAAGAGTAGTGCTCAAGCATGAAATATGTTTATTGTGTTATTTGCAAGTTCGTTGTGCGAATAAACTGAGGTTTATGAGTCCGAAATTCCGAGAGCATGTGAGTAGGGCTTGCAACGGATGTTGGCAAGTTGACTGGGTCTCGTGTTGACCTTCACATGGCTAGGGGGATTAATCTCATAAACTCGAGTTTGATTTGCTTAATACGTTTTGCAAATAGATCTTGAGTTGGTTGCAAAATGTGTTTTTGCAATATTGGTTGAAATTCTTTGAGCATGGGCTAAGTTGGTGCAAATGTGTTTTGCACGTGTGTATGATCATGTGTTGATTATCTTTATGGCTCAAAGAATAAGTTTGGTTTTTGGAGAAATGGATTTGGAGCGTTGAAATCTGATTTTCTCTCAGAGTGGCAGCAAGATCTGCTTGATTGAGAAGCGGTAGTACCGCTTAGCGATACTACCAGCAATATAGCTGCGGTAGCTTTTCTCCAGAGCGCTGTGTTTTCTATTTTGGCTCGGCCGGCACTCGCCGTGTGGGAGCGGTAGTATGCGGTACTACCAGCCCTTAGAGGGCGGTAGTACCGGGATGTCTGCGTAACGGCTAGTTTTGTAGCCGTTGCTACAGTAAGGCGGTACTACCGCGCCTCAGAGGGCGGTAGTACCGGGCTTTTGCTGTTTTTTTGCCCGTTTCGCCCCCAAACGGCTAGTTTTCTTGGTGGGACTATAAATAGACCCCTTGGGGGGCTTGGGCAGGTGGTTGTTGCTGTGTGGGAGGGTTGTGCATGTGTTGCTCTTCTCCCTTTGCTTCTTGAGCTTAAGTGTGAGCACTAATTGCATGTGTTGCAATTAGGGAGTGGTTTGAGAGCCTCTTGTGCATGTGTTGCACTTGAGGGAGTCCTTGTGCATGTGTTGCACTTGGTGATCACTGAGAGCGCATTTGTTGTGCTCGGTGAAGTTCAAGCGAGGAGCGGCTTATTTCTCTTGGAGGTTGCCGACTCCTAGGCAGCGTAGGCATCGTCTTGTGAGGAGCTCTCGAGGTGTGAAAGCCCGGCAAGTTTGTGAAGGTTCGGGTTGAGCCTACGGCATAGCGTGAAAAACCACGACTAGTGGAAAGAGGCGGGTGCTCGAGCGGGAGCCGGTCCAAGTGGTTGGGCTTGCCTCAACGTGGACTAGGGGAGACCGGCAAGTCTCTGAACACCACGGAAAAATATCGGTTGTCTCTTTTACTTTCAAGTATTTACATTTCTAGTATATTGTTCAATTGCTTGATTGTAATAGAATTGCTTAGTGTTAATTGATTGATCAATTTAGCAATTCTAGTTTAGAGACATAATTTAGTTAGTGCACATAGTGAGCCTAGTTGATTTAGGATTTAATTGTCAAAACCTATTTATCGCTTCCGCATATATATTTGATTATGTTTTGATTTAGGGGTTGATTAGAGCGAATTATTTAGTGAGCGATTAAATTTTGTAAAACGCCTATTCACCCCCCCTCTAGGCGCATCCTCGACCCTACACACGCGGAATGTGAGAAAATGGTATTAGAAAAATGTCCCTCATATGAATCTGGATTGTACTACACGAGAATTAATGCACCAGTAGTGTATACTTCTCTAAAGACTGTTTTTAAAAGCTCTGAGTTATTTTCTTTGTAGCATTGTAGCTTAAGCCACCTTGGTCTTAGAATGATAAGAAATATAGTGAACAACTCTCAAGGTTATAGTATTAATGTTAAAAAAATTTCAAATCATGAAGATTTTATGTAACCTGCATACGCCACTGAGAAATTGATAATTAGACCCTTTGTTATGAAAGTGAAAAATGAAATCCCTGCATTCCTAGAACGTATCCAGGGGGATATTTGCGACCCAATTCAGTCTTGTTAGGGCCATTTCAGTACTTCAGGGTGCTCATTGATGCTTCCTCGAAATGGCCGCATGTATGTTTGTTGTCAACAAGAAACCATGCTTTTCCAAAGCTGATCTCGCAGATCATTAGAATTAAGAATACTTTTCCTATTTACTTCCAAGGCATTTGATGATTATTGCACAACAACTAGAATTGCAGTTGAGCACTCTGTACCGCATGTCCATACACAAAATGGATTAGCCAAGGCATTGATAAAAAGAATTAAATTTATAGCTCGGCCGCTGTTGCTAAGTTGTAACTTGCCCAACACTTGTTGGGAACATGCAATCCTGCACGTAGTAGCACTCAACAATTTTAGACCATCGGCCAATAACATCCATTCACCTATGCAACTGGTGCAGGGGGTCGTCCCAAAAATTTCTCATCGTAGAAAATTTTTATGTATGGTATATGTACCTATACACTTTCACAGCGGACTGCAATGGGCCCTCTCTGCGAGTCTGGGATATACATTGGTTATGAGAGTGCATCTATATTAAGGTATTTGGAACCCATGATTAGAGACTTGCATACAGCCCGATTCGTAGATTGCATTTATGATGAGGATAATTTTCCGTCATTAGGGGGAGGAAATCAACCTTTGGATGAAAAATGCTAGGAAATCATATGGCATTCCACTGGGATCCCTGCTCATGACCCTCGCACTAATGAAGCAAATCAAGAAGTCCAGAAGATAATCAATTTACAAAACCTAGCAAAAGAACTGCTTGATCATTTTTGTGATCTGAAGAGTGTGGTTAAGTCGCATGTATCTGCTCGAAATGCACCATAGAAGGTTGAAATACCAAAGAAAGCAGAAGATATCCCTCATCCTGTTCAGAGGCCTTGAACAAAAAGAACAGGAACTCTGCCTTCTCAAACCCAAAGTACCCAGAGACGTATGAGGAAAAAAGGGCAAGAGGACTCACCACAGCTAATCCCGAAAATGCCCCAAAACAAGAAGGGGAGTCAGTTGAGACCTAGCACTGGAAAGAAACCTATGGAAAAGGCAATTCTAGATCTAAATCTTCCATTGCAGGAAGCCACCGAAAATAATGTGTGCGCACACATAGGCGATGAAAAACTAAAGGAACTTGCTCTCGTAATAGGTAATAGCAGAGAAGAGTAAGAAGAAGTGCATAAGGAAGCACCCCATGATGAAATGGCCATAAACTTTGTAACAACGGGTGAATCTCTGAATAGAGAAACAGCCAATATTGATGCATATTTTGCAAAGAAGATTGCCACAATCATTGATCGTGATCCTGAGCCTACATCTCTGGCAGAATGCGAGAAAAGGCTAAATTGGAAGGAATGGAAGAAGGCAATCACCGCAGAATTAATCTCTCTGAACAAAAGAGAGGTGTTTGGGCCTGTGTGCCACACACCTCCCCATATAAATCCCATAGGTCACAAATGGGTCTTCATTCAGAAGAGAAATAAAAATAATGAAATTGTAAGGTACAAGGCAAGACTTGTTGCACAAAGCATCACTCAACATCTAGGGGTTGATTATGAAGAAACATATTCCCCAGTCATGGGAGGAATCACCTGTAGGTATCTAATCTCAATGGTAGTCAACTTGAAGTTGAAAATGAAACTGATAGATGTTGTCGCAGCATATCTGTACGGAAACTTGGATTCGGACATATACATGAAAGAACCAGAAGGTATCCTTGTCCTGAATCAAGACAAAGAAAACAGAAACCTATACAGTGTGAAATTAGATAAATCACCGTTTGGGCTAAAGCAGTCAGGAAAAATGTGGTATAATCGTTTGAGTGAATTTCTCTACAAGAAAAGGCTACACAAACAGCAAAGATTATCCATGTGTTTTTATACAACGATCTCCGAATGGATTTTGCATAATCTCAATCTATGTTGATGACTTCAACATCATCGGGACAAATGAAGAAATAGAACAAATTTGCGGAATTCCCATATCTGAGTGCAATTAGAGCATTCATGTACCTCGCGAATAGCACCAGCCGGATATTGCGTTCGTTGTGAATTCCCCACACCTTCCTTCCCTAAAGCAAGGTCGTCTTGTTAGAGCAACAAGGCCAGCAGGAGCAGCAACTACTGAGCAAGGGTGAAGTGGCAAAGAAGCACATGATCCTTTGTGTTTTCTTTTCCTTATCGATCTTCTCTCAGTCTATCTTACTCCTATATATCTATCCATTCCATCCTCTGCAGATTCTCAAGCCAACTTCAGCTGCTACTGCTGGCTGTGGTATCTTCTCTGCCACTCTGACACCGCCGCGAGCACAAAAGAAATCAGCCGCCATTGCCATAAAAGGTGTCGGCGTATTCCGCCTGACAGGCCCGGAGTCTACAGACCGGATTTGGTTCGGAAGGAGGGCGTCTTCGCGGCTGGCTAAACCTAGAGGGTGAAAACCCTAGAGACTCCCACGCGGAGGATTCCGGCGTCTATGAACTAGGGATGACACAAAGATTTTACCCAGGTTCAGGCCCCCTTTGTCTTGGGTAATAGCCTTACTTCCTGCTAGATTATTGATAGAGTGTTTTTGAAGTAGTGCAGTACAAAGCCTTTGGGTTACAAGTTTTTCCTTAGGCTCTACTACAGGACTCTTTGCTTGCTTGTTCTTCAACCTTCGACCCCTTTTCCCCATGCACCCGAGGGCCCTTATATAGGCCAGGCCAGCCGGGGCAGGTACCAAGGAGGGTCATCATGCTTATCTTCATACATTTATTACCCTTCCGTCTTGTCCCGTTCCTCCGGCCTCATTAAATGCCCGGCGCATGGCTTCACCGTCCTTGGGATGTGACCCCTTCTTGACGGGTTGGTAAGCGTCGCCGAGGAATGGGCTTATGGCGTAAATCCTTTCGGTTAGCCAGTCGATATCATTGCCCCGCCGCCCGAGCAGTCTGACGGGGAAGGAGCTTTCGGTGAAGCCACCTCGCACCACCTTTTGTCTTCGGCGGGCGCGGCGGGCGACCACGCCGACCTTTCGCCGGACGCCACGTGGACGAGACGCCGGGCGGCGAGGTGGGTTCGCCGGGCGGCGGGCGCGCCGCCACCTTTCGCCGGGTGCCACGTGGATCGCCGCCGGGCGAAGCAGGCGCGCCGCCCACTTTCGCCGGGTGCCACGTGGATGCCGCCGGGCGGCGAGAGCCTTCGCCCACCTTTCGCCGGGCGCCACGTGGGTCTGTCATATTGACCATTGTGTTGATCTGCTTTTGGCGGAGAGGGTACCCAATACAGCAATCTGTTGTGATAGCCGGGCCATACGAGCGCTGCGTGCAAAGCTTACTTTAGAACCTTCATTAAATGCTTAGCGTGCTCCCGGGTGGGGCCACCACTCATGAGGATACGACCGCCTCGGTTCCCCCCCGCGTATCTGCAGATTTTTCTCGGGACCCGAGGCGATGCACGATTTTGTCTCTTCGCGAACCGTCGGTGCGGGGGCGCATATATATAGGTAGGTTCATCTGTATCAAATGGTTTACGCCTTCTTCTTCCTTGCGCACCTCAACTTTCGCTTCTTCAACCTCCTTGCTCGAAAAGCCTTAGCCTTCTTCATGGCGCCTGCCATCCCAGCCTCCATCGCGGACTCCCACGCGGTGGGTAGGATGGCCATCCTAGCGCCGGAGGGCACCTTCCGCTTCCGGGCGGGGACCGCCACACCGCGGTGCCTTTCTGATGAAATCCTCCTCCACACTTGGGCTATGATGGCGGGCCTGGTCCCGCCATTTTCTGAATTCTTCCTCACCGTCCTTCACTTCTACAGGATCCACCACCTTCACCTCACCCCCAACTCCATTGTCTTTCTTTTCATCTTCGCACACCTTTGTGAAATGTTCATGGGGGTGATGCCGAATCTTCCACTTTTTCGCCACTTCTTTTCTGCGCCTCCACAGACAATGAGGTAGTGGGAGCTGCTATTTCACTTTCTTGAGGCAGGATGGCCTCCGCTACATCTCTTTTCACCTAGGTCCAGCCCGGAAGTCATGGCGCGGCGAATGGTCAGTACATCAAGGATGACAATGGCGTTGGCGCTTTGGGCGTGCCAGCAAGGGCAAGCAGAGGCCTCCGAGGATCGAACTTCGCCGATCGAGGAGCAGCAGAGTTCAGCGCAATGGCGACCCGCATCCTCCGATGCGGGAAGCCGGACTATCTGGGGTCGGTAGCGGGACTTCGTGGCGGAGAATCGGCCCTCTTCGCCGCCGCGTCCGTCTGCATGGCGATACAGGCGTCGGCGACTGACAGCGACGCGTGGTCGGGACGTGAGTCTTCGTTCTCCTTTAGCTTTTTCGTGCACATGCTTCTTTTTGTGGTCTCCTACCAACCGGCAGCCTACTTTTGTCCATCGCCAGCGCGAAACTTGGATGAGCGGCTCAAGGCGATGGCTCGCCGTCTTGTCTGGCCGGTTCAGCCGGCACTTTTTTCGGCGGCGGCCCACCTTCGCCGATCTGAGCACGCAGAGCGCCTAAGGATCGTGAGGCTGCTCCCGCCGATGGACTCCACGGGGCCCGCCATGGTCTTGCCCATGCCCGCCGGTGATCGAGGACACGGCCCCGCTAGCGATCAAAGCCGCGGCAAGCGATCACCGCCCGGATACCATGGGTCCGGATCCCAAGAGGGCCCGCGAGGACGCGGGCCAGACTTCTGCGGCCACGAGCCCCGCCGTGGCGGTTCCTTCGCGGGGGGCGGCAACGCAAGCCGCCCCAATCTCGACTTCGTCACCGACGGCGCTGCCTCCCGCGGCGCCCACCCCGACGTCTCCTCCGGCGCCGGTCTCAGCTTGAGGGTGCCGCCAAGGTCGGCCCCTCAAGACGCGCCAAGGGCGGAAACGCCCCCAGCGCCCACTGAAGCGCCGAGCACCTCCGCCCAAGTGCCTCCGGCCGCTGCCACAGAGAGGGCCGGAACGGATGATCCCAGCGCCAGCGCCTCCGGGAGCCTCGCCCCTCGCGCCGCCCTTGCCCCCACCGAACGCCACGTCGAGCTCTTCACTGGGCTCAGGGATTTGCACTCCTTGCTGGGCACCGCCCTTGCCGCAGCCGCCAGACACGGGGCCGATATCGCCCAGCAGTTGGCGTCGGTGCGGGCGAAGCTGCAGGAGGCGGAGTGAGGCGAGGCGGCGAGGCGATATGGCGCAGAGAGAACCGTCACGCGCCGCCCTGGGCGTGGGCGAGAGGGTCAAGCACGGCGGAAGGACCGAGATGGCGCTGAAAACCTCGGAGGTCGAGTCCTTTGCCGCTGGCGCGCATCATCTGTCATGCTCAAGAAGGCCTTCCAACGCCACGAAGAGGTGCACGAGCCCTTGGGGTGGTAATGAATGCGCCGCCGAGGACTCCGCCCTGCAGTTCGCTCACGCGACCAACCAGGCCGCGGAAGCACTCCGGGAACTGCCTGAAGCCCTAGCCACTCGCTCCGCCAGAGAAGGCCGAGAGGTCGCGATCATGACCGCGACCTATCTGGCCGCATCTTTGGGCGGCCAGCGACGCCGCCCTTGATCCCATGGCGGCGGTGATGGTGGCGTCGAGGAGACACTGGCCAGTGGAGGCGAGGGTGCGCGACCGCCGAACACGTGTCCGGGATCTTTGCAAGTCGGCGGCCGGTCATGGATGTCTCCACCCATTGGCCGTGGAAGGCGACGAGGGCGACGACATCGACGTCTGCGACGAGGAGTGAAGGGCCAGGCAACCCCTTGGTTCTTTTTGCCTTGCTTTCTTTTGTTAATCCATCTGCATGTATAAACACTTAAGTGGTACTTAGTAGAACAGATATTTCTGGGTTGAATGCTATTTTGCATGTTCATTCGTTTTGTGTGATCAAGTTTGCCAGATTAAACCGTTAGGCGGTCAGCCTTTTAACTTGGCGGAATGCCTGAGGAACGCTTAGGTTAGGGCGGCATCCACGAGCTCCGCCCGGTGATTACGGCGTGTTTCTTGCAAACACAAGTAAGGATCACACAAGTCATACGGGACTTAGGCAAAAACGACCTTGAGTCCGACAGGAGACGCTAGACGTAGCTTGATCTTAGCGTTTGGTTTTTGCGCAGGATTGCCACTTGGTTCAAACTCTTCTGGGACTCGGACCCTGATGATCGCTGGCGTCTTTGCGGCGTGGCGTGGCGAGGCAACAAGTTTTCGAAAGTGTTTTTAGACCAGCGGCACTCGACGGTGACAACCAGCGGTGCTTCAGAGAGCCAACCCGAGGCGTACGAGCCGTGTTTGAGTACCACATCTAACTTGCACTCCGGTTGCTTGGCCGCGCCGAACGTTAACACTTTAGCACACTTCCTTGTATCATGAGGGGCCGTTAATTTTTGGTACTTGTGACAATCACGCGTAACTTGACCCATCTTAGCGCATGCACATAAGGAAATGGTCAAAAATGCGGTATGAAGCACTTATCTTGCTTTTTATATCATTGGGCGAGCAGCCCCCAAGCGTCTGGGCGGCCACGGAGAGACTCGGGGCGAGCAGCCCCCAAGCACTTGGGCGACCACGAAGAGACTTGGGGCGACCACGAAGAAGCTTGGAGACTTCACGCAGTAAGTCGGTGACTCTATGCCTTGGTGCACAGCTACTAACAGAATGAGTAGGCATATGCAAGATAAAACCGAACGATATAGGTCCCCGTATGGAGTGAGCCCCGGTCCCTTTTTGATTTCTAAGTCCTTGCGATTTTTTGGAGATCGAACCATGGTGCTGTGCGTCAAAGCTGCGGGCTTCCAGGAGGGGTACTAGACTAACGATGCTCGCGGTGACAACCAGCGGTGCTTCAGAGAGCCAACCCGAGGCGTGCGAGCCGCGTTTGAGCACCGCATCTAGCCCGCCCCCCGGTCGCCCGTCCTTGTCGGACACAGGCACCAGGTGACTCTATAGATCACCAAGGAATTAGCAGACATACGGAACCAGCGACATTCATGCAAAAAACTTGTCGCTAAGGGCACAGAAAGGGACAACAATGGTAAATTGGAAGCCTTCTAGACAATAACTTTACTAACCGCCAGAAGCCACCAACCAGCCAAGGGAGAATCTTACCTTATGACCGACCGGGGCGAGCAGCGGGGCACTTACAATTCCTTCAAGGATAGAATTTCCGCAACAACTCTATGTTATAGGAATTCGTCAGTTCTTCGCCATCCACAAGGGCTAACCGGATCGCCCAGCCGAGATATCAAACCACCTTAAAGGGGCCCTCCCATCGAGGAGACAGTTTATGCAACCCGGCATGCGTCTGAATTTGCGAAGACCAGTCGCCCTCTTGCCGTTGTTCTCAGAGACCGGGTGGCGTGGTACCGCCTAAGACTTTCTTTGTAGAAGGGCGGCTTGGAGAGCGGCGCGATCCGCACCTCTTCCAAAAGGTTGACATCTTCTCACGGAGATCTTCTTGGTCTTCTTCGTTGAACACCGAGACTTGGGGCAAACCGAAAGCGACTTCGGAGGGGAGAACGACCTACGCCCGTACACGGGAAGAAAGGCGTCTCGCGCTGTGGTCGGTGGGTGTGGTACGGGCGACTCTGAGATCGCCGGAGCTCTTAGTCCCACAGCGCCCCTTTTGTGAAGCCGATCAAAGCGCTCTTGTCTTGAGGCCCTTGGCACCAATGCGTTAGCACGTTACGCTTGCCCATTGCTCATGGGATGGGCCACGAAGCAAAACATACCTTGGTGCCCATTTAAATCGCGAAGTCCAGAAAGCCGCTACCGGTGAATTGAGTCCGTTGTCGGTGATGATGCGGTTGGCGACTCCAAAGCGGGTGAAGATCCGCGCATAAACTTGGCGGCGGCGGCCGTGATGGCGCGACCGCCTCGGCTTCAACCCACTTTGTGAACTTGTCGATGGCGGCGAAGAGGTGGGTGAAGCCCCGTAACCAGCGGAACGGGCCTAGGATATCGCCCCGGACGCAAGCGGCGGAGGCGGGATGGTTTGCGAGCTTTGGGCTGGTCGGTGGATTTGTCTGGCGAAGAACTGAAAGCTTCGCATGTCCTCACCAGCTCGCAAGCATCCTGGAGGGCAGTAGGCCAATGAAATCCTTGGTGAAACGCTTTACCGACTAGCGTTCGGCCGGACATATGGCTCCCGCACACGCCTCCATGGATATCAGAGAGCAGGCTGCTCCCCTCTTCCCGAGTGATGCACTTCAGTAGAACTCCGTTTCTGCCCTGGCGATATAGGTCCCCACCTACCAGAGTATAGCACTTGGCCTTACGTGCGACCTTCTCAGCTGAGGCATCATCGTCGGGGATCACTTGGTCACGCAGGAAGGCTAAGATAGGATCCATCCACCGATCTTCCTGGCCAAGCGTGGCGACCACTCGGTGCTCGCCTGGGTACTCATTGGCCGAAGCTTTTCCTGGTCTTTGCCTCGGAAGACCGCCATCTTCCTCCGGACACGGGGGCGGCGCACGCTATCTTCCCCAAACCGGGGCCGTGGATAATGCACCGCCTTCCCCGCCGAAGTCGGAGCGCGGCGGCCTTGCGTCGTCCCCCGCTTAAGCGGGGGCTGCGGCAATGACACCATCGTCCCCACGAATTGGGGGCTGCGATGGGCGGTCGTGATAGCCTTTCTTCAAGACTCGGCCGAGCAGAGCCCTTGAGGACGCAAGCTGCGAAAGCCCATCCGCAAGGTGATTGTCGCGCCGGGGGACATGGATATATCCCAAACCTTCAAAGTGACGCTCCATTTTCCGGACCTCCGCCAGGTACGCCGCCATGGTGGGGTCGGAGCACTGAAACTCCTTCCGCGCCTGATTGATGACCAGCAGGGAGTCTCCCTTGACTTGGAGACACCGAATATCCAACGCCGAAGCGATGCGCAATCCTGCCAGCAGGCCCTCATACTCAGCTATATTGTTTGTGGCCTTGAACTCGAGGGTGACCACATACTGGAGGATGTCGCCGGTCGGGGAGACCAGGACAACCCCAGCCCCCGCGCCCTCCAACCTGAAGGAACCATCGAAGAACAAGGTCCAGGGAGAGGGCGCGGGAGCCTCTTCAGCTTCTGGAGTGGCGGAAGTCCATTCGGCGACGAACTCCGCCAGCTTCTGACTTTTGATGGCGGTGCGGGGTACGAATTTGAGGTTGAATTCCCCTAGCTCTACCGACCATTTAGCAATCCGGCCCTCTACTTCTCGGTTGTGGAGGATCTCTCGCAGAGGGTAGGCCATGACCACGGTAATTTCCCGCCCCTGGAAATAATGGCGCAGCTTCTGAACATAACCAGAATTGCGTCTGACATCTTCGAGCTGCGGTATCGGGTCTCCGCTTCGTGCAGCACCTTCGATGTAGTACACGGCCTTTGGACACGTTCTCTCGCATCAAGATCACGCGCCACCACCTCGTGAGGTGGCAGCTATGTCTGAGAACAGCGGCTCACCCGGTGGGGAAACCAAAGACCGGGGAGAGGAGAGGTACCGCTTCAACTCTTCAAGCATATACAGGCTTCTTGATCCACTCGAAGTGGTTTGTCTTCTTCGGCAGCTTAAATAGGGGCAAGCTTTTCTCTCCCAACCGGGCGATGAACCGCCCCAGGGAGGCCAGGCGACCGGCCAGGCATTGGACTTGCTTGAGTCGCGCTGGCGGCTTCATGTGCTCGATGGCCGATATCTTGTCAAGGTTGGCTTCAATGCCCCGGCTGGACACCAGGAAGCCCAATAGCTTGCCGGAGGGCACACCGAACACGCATTTCTCTGGGTTGAGCTTTAGGCAATTCTTCCGGAGGTTAGTAAAGGTTTCCTCCAGGTCTTGGATCAGTTCTTCACTCTTTTTGATCTTCACAACTAAATCATCAACGTAAACCTCAAGATTTCGCCCTATCTGGGGGCGGAAGGTAATGTGCATGGCATGTTGATAAGTGGAACCAGCATTCTTTAGACCAAAAGCCATTCTTACATAACAGTAGACACCCGTAGGGGTTACAAAAGCGGTCTTCTCTTCATCTTCAAGTGCCATGCTAATCTGGTGGTACCCGGAGTACGCATCCAGGAAGCACAGCAGTTCGCACCCGGCCGTGGAGTCAACAATGAGATCGACCCGCGGCGGTAAGGGAATCGCCAGGCGAGCCTTGTTGAGGTCGGTGAAGTCGACACACATGCGCCACCTCCGTTGGACTTTTTGAAAGCACGGGTTGGCAAGCCACTCGGGATGAGAGACTTCCGATGATCCCCGCCGGCGGCTTCAGACCTCCTCCCGAATGGCGCCTACCTCCGGACCTTCTGACGGATCGGGCGCGCTTCAGGGAACGTCGCCAGTCGGTGCTCGATCACCTCCTGGGGACCCCAGCCATATCGGACGGTTGCCGGCGAACACGTCGAATTGGATGGAGGAAGGTGACAGCGTCTTCCTATTTGGCGCCGAGGTTGGCGCCAATATTAATGATCTTCGGGGCTCGCCCTCACTCGGCGACCACCTTAACCTCACCGTGAAGCGGGTGAGGCGCGGTCCCGGCCTGAGGGCTCCCAGGAAGTGGCGTCTGGCGCTGGCAGTGGCACCAGCCAGTCTCACAGCGTTTGAAACAGCGCAAGGCCTCGGCCCTATCCACCCTGATCACAATGGGGCCGGCGGGCCCCGGCATCTTCACCACCATGTACGCATAGTGGGTGGCCGCCATGAACTGGGCCAACGCCGGTCGGCCGGCGAGGGCATTATAGGGAGGTCAAGTCGGCGACCTCGAAATCCACCAACTCGGTGCGATAGTTGTCCCTTTCCCGAAGGTGACGGGGGCGCCTGACCGAGTGCATCAAAGCAGCCTCTGGGGCTACCCCAAAGAAGGGCAGAGCTGGGCGCAGATCCTGCCGCGGGATCTGGAGCGCCAGGAATGCTGAGGTGGACAGGAGGTTGATAGAACTCCCTCCGTCCACCATCACGCGGCTCACCAAGACGTTCAAACGATGGGCGACACTCGGCCGGAGATCCCCGAGGCCGTTGGCGCCCTCGGGATGGTCACTGACCAAGGTGGCGTTTGCTCGCACCACTTGACATCCGACCTACCCCCGAGCTTGATGTGGTGGCGCACACTTCCCTCTTCACCGTTTGTGGCGGTGTTGGAGGAAGGTGGGCGAACCACCATGGATGTAAGGCCACCGCGTGATCGGCTTCTTTGGAAGGCGGCGGGATCTTCATCTTGATCATCGTCGGGGCGGCGTTCCTTGAGCCGCTTCTCCACCATCTTGTCCACGACCCGACAGTTGTCTAGGTCATGGGTATTGGTCTTATGTATCGGGCAGTAGGGCTCGCCCTCCTTTTGGTCGCGGCGGTCGTTCCCACGACAGCGGCGGTCATCGCGCCGATCGTGGCGATCGTTACGCCGGTCACGACGGTCATCACGCCGCTCACGGCGATCATCACGTCGGTCGCGGCGGTTGCGCTTCCGAGGCGTGGGGTCTTCTTCGTCGTCGCGCTCGGCGGCCAGGACCTGCCTGGTTTCTCCCGCCTCGCGCTTCCGCGCCTTCTTGCCTGCACGGCTGGAACCCTTCGAGGTCCCGGCCTCGTCCTTGCCTTGGCCACCCTTGGAGCAAAGGCCCTCCCTCGCTCATGCCCGCGCACACTTATGTGCGAGGGAGAAAAGCTTCGGAGGTGGAGCGATGGTACGGTGGCCATCTTCTCCTTCATCTTATGGTCGGTCGCGCCGCCCCTCGAAGGCGATGACGACCGATTGCTCGGAGATGTGGGGGATTGTGTTGCGGCAGTGGCAAAACCGCCGGATGAAGTCGTGAAGCGACTCCCCCTTCTCTTGCTCCAAAGCGTGGAGGTCGTCCTCCCGCCGGCCTCTATAAAGGAGCCACGAAAGTTGGCGATTTAAGAGGTCGCACAACTTCCCCACGAGTGCACCGATCCTCGGGAGATTTAGCGACGAGGCGAGCGTCATTAAGGCTATTGGGAGGTAGTTGGCCATGACCTTTTCAGATCCGCCAGCTGCCCGCACCATCGTCGTGTAGATTTGGAGGAACTCCTCCGGGTTGGTGGTGCCGTCATATTTTTCTATGGCCGCCGGGCGGAACCTGTCCGGCCACGCCACGCGGCGCGACCCCGCGGAGAAGGCTCGGCACCCGACGCCAGAGGGAGCCAAGCCACTCATCGGGGGCCCGGTCCGGAGACCGTTCATGGGAGCGCAAGGCCCGGCTCCTTGTAGAGTCGGAGGAGTGAACCTCCTCCTTGGTCCGAGAATGAGAGCCACGAGAGGGACTCTCATCGTCAGATGCTACCTGCTTACCGTGGCAGCGTTCTTGGTCCGGGTGGCGCGGTAGGCGACCGCGAAGGTCATCACCGCGCCGTCGGCGGCTCTCATCAAGATGAGAGCGGAGGTCCCCATGGTTCCTCGAGGAACGGGACCCGTCTTCTTGTAGCGCCCTTTCTTTGACCCCAGCCCCCCTGGCCAGGGCCTTTCTCGTTAGGGCGGCTGGAGGCCTAAGAGCGCCCTGCATGCGCCTTAGGCATCAAGGTACGATCGGTACTGACCGCCGGGAGCCCTACCTAAGCCGGGCAGATCCACGAGGCGGCGATGCTCCGCAGCCATGGAGTGGCCGGGGAGTCTCCGCGAACTCCACCGGAGGGTGGTCGAAAAGCACGAGCTGCGTGCAAGTTACAGGCAGGAGTGGCGCTCCATGGCCGACTGCGACGCACGGGCTGCTCCATCGGTTCCAAGGAGCGGCGGCGCATTTTGCTTGCGAGGCGGGTGAGCGGTCCCTCAACCGCGCGATGACCGGAGGCGCCTTGGTCGTCGCTCGCCCGCGATATTCGATCGATGAGAATCCGCCATCTTCGATGCAGGCTTGCTTCTAAATCACGGACGCCGAGTCCGCCGGGAGTTAGCCGGAAAACCAACCACTAGCCCCCTACAGCGCCACTGCCGGCGATTCCACCTGACAGTCTTGAGTCTGAGCCGGATTTGGTTTGGAAGGAGGGCGTCTTCGCGGCTGGCTAAACCTAGAGGGTGAAAACCCTAGAGACTCCCACGCGGAGGATTTCGGCGTCTATGAACTAGGGATGACACAAAGATTTTACCCAGGTTCAGGCTCCCTTTGTCTTGGTTAATAGCCTTACTTCCTACTAGATTATTGATAGAATGTTTTTGAAGTAGTGCAGTACAAAGCCTTTGGGTTACAAGTTTTTCCTTAGGCTCTACTACAGGACTCTTTGCTTGCTTGTTCTTCAACCTTCGACCCCTTTTCCCCATGCACCCGAGGGCCCTTATATAGGCCAGGCCAGCCGGGGCAGGTACCAAGGAGGGTCATCATGCTTATCTTCATACATTTATTACCCCTTCCCGTGCTGTCCCGTTCCTCCAGCCTCATTAAATGCCGACGTATGGCTTCGCCTGGTCCGCCCGAGATGTGACCCCTTCTTGACGGGTTGGTAAGAGGCGTCAGAGGAATGGGTTTGTAGCAGAAATCCTTGCAGTTGACAGTTCGACATCTTCGTCTCGCCGCCGAAGCGGTGCACGACAGGAAGGAGCTTCGAGGTGAAGCCACCTCGCACCACCTTTGTCTTGCGGCGGGATTTAGCGGGCGCCCACGCCCACCGCGCCGGACGCCACGTGGACCAGACGCCGGGCGAAAGCAGGCGCGCCGCCACACTGCCGCCGGTGCCACGTGGGCTCGCCGGGCGGCGAGGCGCGCCTACCACTCGCCGGGTGCCACGTGATCGCTCCCGGGCGAAAGAGCGTGCTTGTCCACCTGCTCGCCGGGCGCTACGTGGGTCTGTCATATTGACCGTCGTGTTGACTGCTTTTGTGCGGTGGGGAGGGTACCCAGCTCAAAGTACGCTGATAACAGGTATAAGCGTGTAACCGCAGCTGATGCCTCCCAGTAAAAAGAATCCGGCCATTGTTTCTTGGGGATATCTGATGCCTCCCAGTAAAAAGAATTCGGCCATTATTTCTTTGGGATATCTGATATCTCCCAATAAAAAGAATCCGACCATTATTTCTTAGGGATATCTACATATGCATAAATGTATTGTTTCTTATGAATACATCCTTTCACACACACTTCAAACAAGGAAGAGAGAGCAGATTACCAACTCACAAGTGGATCTCTCTCTCCACTTCCCCAAATCTGCATGTAATCATCGGCTTCGTCATTCGTGTTAAATAGGGTGAGCTTGTGTTTCTTGGGTGGCAGATTGATGGACCTGTCACCGAAACCCGAGAGCCCGCCCCCGCCGGGCAGCGGTGGCGGTGGCGGTGACGGCGGTAGCAGTGGCGCCGGAGGATCGAGCGGTGGCGGGGCGTCGTCGTCTGCGGGGAGCGGCACGCCGCAGACGCCGAGCCGGTACGAGGCGCAGAAGCGGCGAGACTGGAACACGTTCGGGCAGTACCTGCGGAACCACCGGCCGCCGCTGAGCCTGACGCAGTGCAGCGGCGCGCACGTGCTGGAGTTCCTGCGGTACCTGGACCAGTTCGGCAAGACCAAGGTGCACACGGCGGCGTGCCCCTTCTTCGGTCACCCTAACCCGCCTTCGCCCTGCCCTTGCCCGCTGCGCCAGGCCTGGGGCAGCCTCGACGCGCTCGTGGGCCGCCTCCGCGCTGCCTTCGAAGAGAACGGTGGCCGCCCGGAGTCCAACCCCTTCGCCGCCCGCGCGGTGCGCCTCTACCTCCGCGAGGTCCGCGAGCACCAGGCCCGCGCACGCGGCGTCAGCTACGAGAAGAAGAAGCGCAAGAAGCCGCAGCCCGCCGACACCAGCGGCGGCAGGGGAAGCCACCCGCAGTCGCCACCGCCGCCTGCCGACGCGGCCTGCTGAGGACTAGCACGTGCGCACGTACCCATTTGGTATGCCGGATTGAGCATATTTTATGTAGGTTTCTGATTAATTGCTTGTGCATGCATGGTTTATCATTCTACGCGGCTAGCTATTCCAGAACTTTATCGATCGTGCTACATTGTTATTTGCTCCTTGATTCTACTATAGCCCTCTCCGGCTTAATTTTGTGTTAAGCTTGCTCCTGGAAGGAAGTGAATGTCATTGCCTGTTCCTGCCTTACTTTTCACTGCCCATGATGATGGGGAGTAGTATATGGTACGGTACTGTCCCTCATAGTCTAGAGGAGAGAGGGAGAGAGGTGACCGGTCTACACTCTTCACAGCAGATGAGATGCATTGCATCTGGCGATCTCTCTCTCTCTCTCTCGTTACATGCTGCATAGTTCGTGGCAGATCGCGCGCTGCATACGCATGCACATTTTGTGCAGTATGTCAAGTCCCATCCAGGATCGATACATATCGCTTGGGGAGTTGGGTTGTTTCTTGTTCTGATTCCTGTGCCGCTTCCTTTTTGGTACTCCCACCGCCGCACCAATGAGTAATAAGTGCATGCCGTGGCATGGCGAGGCGCCAGTGATGCGCGCAGACGGCCAGTCTCGCACGAACGGGCGCACTGTGCGCCGCGCACGAGAGTGAAGGAGGCAAGGACGGCCGGTACTGTTGTTCTTCCTCGGTCTCCCCGCGCCGCCCGTTTCATTGGCGCGGCGGATATCCCCCCACCCCCACCCCCTCTGAATGCTTGCGTGTGGGTGCAGTGAATAGGATACGCAACTGTTGTTCTTCTCGCGCGTGCTGGCTGCATGCCAGTTCGTCGTCTACATGGACGCTTCAGAGAGGGTCAAATTGCCGAATAGTGTCCCTTCCTTGCCTGTGCATATCAATTGTGCATTTTCTCTTGCCAAATTGCATTGATTGGGTCGATTTGTACTGTCATTCTCTCTTCAGATTTCACTGGTTGCTTGGTTGCTTGGTCGAGAATAGCTTTTTTAGAGAAAAATGGTCCAAAAGACCTTGGTCCGTTGCTCTGATTGAGCCTGCGAATGTACTGCAGTCCAACGACCTGGGGCTAACAATTGGTATCAGAGCCCAGGCAGCCCAGGTGATTCCTAGATAATCTCGGGCCGATGTGTGAGGGGGAGATTATCGGGAATAGTCCCACATCGGTTGTGGAGAGGACTTGAGTATGGTTTATAAGGGTGAGAGAGCACCTTTCATTGAGCTAGCTTTTTGGGGTAGATGGCTTAAAAGACCTTGGCCCGCTGCTCTGGTTGGGCCTGCGAATGTACTGCAGTCGAACAATCTGGGGCTCGAACGCGTTAGGTGTGGCGGTCCGGCTAACAATTAATGCATGGTTGTGAGAATTAATGTTCTATGCATTAGGAGGAAGTATATGTAAAGCATGGCCAAACCGGCAATTTAGCGATCGAGTTGATGAAAGTTTATGAGTTTAATTGCGTTAATGGTAGACACTATGAAGTATTATTGTGGTATCTAGTTTGGTACGCCTAATTGCTAGTCTGAAACAACTAATTAATAAACGTAGAAACCAATATGGCATGGTCAATTCATCCCTGTCCCAATGTAAGTGTAATTAACAGATCATATGTTGAATACATTGCGATCAAGCACATGTATGAACTTAAGGGTATGTATCATTTGTACGCTGAATGTAGTGCTTGTACTACACTTTGCAAATACTTGAGTTAATACTGTGGCCTTGCATAGATATGCATTTATCTGTGGTATACCGTATATGGCTTGAAGCCTTGAAGTATTATAAACATCCCTTGATATGCGTTATGCAACTGCTAGGCAAAGCCTTGAAGTATTATTATAAACATCCTTCGATATGTGTTATGCAAACCAACACTCCAATACGTGTGCAAAAATGCATCAAAACTGAACTATTAACTAACAACTAGCGTGTTGGATTTTTTGCATTAATATTGATCACTCATTAGTTCTAAGATTCGTACATTTGTAGGGTACAGTACATTTCTTTGCAACTATTTTTTTGCATGGATAGAATACAAATATAACATGACTATTTGTTTGGGTGGATAATAGCTAGTTTAGTTGTTCATATTAATATTTTATTTTTTTTCTTCCATTCTATCCACATCGTAATGTGAAAAAAATCAGTGAAAAAAGTATTTCCCCCTATAAAACTCCATATATATATAGTTTTTAAGAATGTATTTAGCTATTGTAGTTTTTAAGAATGTGTTTAGCTCCTAATTTCTACAGCATTATAGCTTAAATATTTATTACTTCTGTTCACCAATGCATATCATACTCTTAATTTTATGCACTTAAGCATTCTTAGCCAAATAGTTTTTTTTACTCAGCTGACTGCATGTTTGATGCAACTAGGCTTTTCTTTTGCACAACTTATTTACAGGATCACTAACCATATTACAAGAAGTCTTGTTTCAGTTATCATTTTAGAACATTGTACCCCATTATCAGGGTATCCGCAAAATCGATTACGTTACCATATATTAAACGAACTTAAAATACTCTTTATTACTTTCGGTTCACTCGTATACTAATTATAATATACTTCAACATGAACCACATGAAAAAAATTACAAGAGAGTCTATGGTTTTAATGTATTTTACAAATACCTTCACGTTCGCACATAAAAAGAGTATGTCTAAAAAATGTGCAACCCATCTCTGAAAAAAAATGTACATACCAACTAAATTGTCTTATATATTCGTATACTATACATATCCATTTGTTACATACTCCCTACATTGTGAGGTGGCATAGGGAGTAACTATGCTGTATATGTGTGTATATATATAAAGCAATTATATAATAATCATTGAATCTGATAGTACTCATTTTCATTTTCAAACCAAAAATATATATTTCATTTCTTATATACTTGAAACCCATGCCAATTGTGTGTGTGTGTATTAAGCAATTATATAATAATCATTGAATCTGATAGTACTCATTTTCACACCAAAAATATATATTTCGTTACTTATATACTTGAAACCCATGCCAATTTTGTCCATGACAATTTTGTACGATGAAATGACATGCTTGAATTGATTTATATACATAATAAGTTAGTAAGTTCATATGAATTTACAGCATCTCAAACCAGCGGCATACATAAGAGCAGTAACAATTTCTAATGCATTCTGAAGTCCAATCAGAATATATTATATGTATATTATAGTTAAATGATCTGTATATTCATGTCCAAGTATATTAGAACAAATAGTTCAAATATATTTATAAATAGTAGCTTTCGAGAAGAATAGAAATTGTTGCCACCCTATGTCCGTACCTGATTGAATGCTTCGTAGAAAGCTATTAGTTATACTAGCTGTGGCGCTCGATCGATCTAAAGATTAGAACATATTCTGTCTGAACAAGCGACAATATGAAGATCTAAAACCAAATCTTTGGTTGATTATCAATTAAAACATTGCCATCTGAAAGTTACGAATGCTAGATCGTATGTGTATCACTCCGTGTATGTTCTTGGAGGTGGACGTGGAAGCCCTGATAAACACTTAGGGACTGTTTGGTTTGAGATCACTACAGGAATCCGAGAGCCGACGTAAATAGCTATTTACGTCGGCATGCCGACATAAATAGGTCGACGTAAACCCAGCGACGTAAATAGGCCGTCTAAACCGACGTAAATAGGAATAGTAGTCCACGTTCGGCTTAAGCAAAGCTGACGTGGCACTTATTCGTCGCCGGTTCGGCGTAAATAAGTGCCACATCATCATATTTACGTCGGCCAGGCTGGCCGACGTAAATACTAGAAGATATTTACGCCGACGTAAATAATGGATTTATGTCGGCAGGTGGCCGGCGTAATACTGGGGAAGATTTTACGTCGGCCGGTGGTCGGCGTAAATATTGGAAAATATTCGTCTACCGATACGGCCGACGAATCTTGGAGACTAACCGACCAAATATCATACGCCAACTGGATTTGGACAGCAAAAATATCAATTCAGTAGAGCAAAAATATCAATCCATTCATATCATTCGGAAAGGCAAAAATATCAAGCCATTCAACCATGCATTCATATAAACTCATTGTTCAATTTGCATAACACATAGAAAGTTCATACAAACACATAGAATGTTCAATTTGCAAACATGGCATATGACATAGTTCAACCATACTACTCATTGTTCATACAAACATCAATTTGGCGGAGTATCTTCAAAACGATGCCCACTACCGGCGTCGCCTCCCGAGTTTAAGAAGTCACCAGCCGACGGCGTAGTCCTCGAAGAAGAAGCGCCGGTGCCTCCAACATGTGCATCCGGTGTGCGGGCCGCCGAACCCTATATCAACAAACACATGTTAGAGATAGGTAGATTACGTTAAAACAAATTTAAATTGTTCGATGATACCATGTTGGGAGATTGCGGGGTAAATAAGGGTGGAGGTTGGAACGGGGGAAGATTCAGTGGTCGTCTCGAATCGTCTGCGCCATATATTCCTACCAAACAAATGTAATTGGTATTAATACAATCATCGACATATATCTAAAATTAAAGCACGTATACATAACTAAAATTATAGCATATAACCAAACAAATGTAATTGGCATGAAATTAAAGCATGCATACAATCATCGACATATAACTAAAAGTAAAGCATGAATGATAAAAATTTTAAAGCACCTCCTCTAAAATAGTGGGCATCCACTCGTGAGACAAAAGGCAAGATTCAATCTAACATCAACAACACATGAATGATCTCCACCCCAGGGCCTCAATAACAAAAAAGAAAAATCAAATCTTCAATTCATATTCCACATAGAGGTAAATAAGAAGCTAACAAACTTAAGAGAAGAAATATATTCATCATATATCAGTTCACTACTATAATTAAAGCATAAATACAAACATACAACGAAATAGACATAAGTATACAACGAAATACAACCATACAACTTACTTGTAGAGCCGCCTGCTGCTGCGCCTGCCATGCAACAAAGTACTCTTGTTGCTGTCGCAACTGCTCCTGAAGTCGACTCTCACGGGCTGCTTGTTGTCTCAACTCCTCCTCCAGTCGAGTCTCACGAGCGCTACGCCCACTGCTCTGGGAGGATTGAGACGACCTTGCCGAACTTAAGACTGTGGTGGAATCAATAATTCCATTAAACATGGTAAACCGACCATGTTTCTTGCCACCCCCGCTATTGTACAAAGCGACAGGGTCAACATCTTCTTTCCTCCAGTCAAACTCAGGCCCGTGAGTGTCTGTCATCACTTTCCCATAACTAGCCTACAAAATTTGTAGTTCATGCATAAAAAGTAAACGAGCAATAGTCAATAGAGTTATTTTTAACCATTACGTACTAACCAAGTTACTGGTCGCCGTGTCTTTGCAGATAGCTTTCAGCCGTGTAGGATCGTAACCTATGTGACCCTGTATGTAAGTTTCAATGTCCGTGGGCGAGTGCGCTTTTGAGCTTCCTGTAAAGCAGTGTCATTAGCCAATATTTCGAAGAGATCGAAGATAAATTTGACAATTAAAAACTAAACATTATGAAACATACCATCCGTCGTGTAAGACGAAGATGTCCGTCGGCTCCGTAGCGTTGAACTACTCTCGGACCCGCCTCCCTATTACCTCTCTTTTGGTTAGATTTTCGAACAAATTCAGGAGAGGCCCAGTAGCGGCTGAGAGCTTCCCATGCATCGGGGCACTTGTTAAACCAAGGCAACATAGCCTCTCGGTACTGATCCTCACGAAGGTAGATTTTTGAAGAACCAAGCTTCTTGCTCATCTCCTGGTGAAGTACTTGCTTATAGTACAAGTTGACCGCTTGGATGCGAGCCTGGTACATCATCTCCTTCACAGTCCTGGTCGCTGCGTTGTCAAAGACATCTTTAGCCTTAGCTTGCAACGACTGCTCCTGATCACTTGGCAAACGGTATCTCTCCTACAAAGCAAAAGGATTGAGTTAGACATCGTATGTATTGATCGCAAAAACAAATGAAAGTGGAAAAACATAGACTTACCCAAAAATCCACCCATACCCGCTGGGCAACATTTCCATGCACCCCATCTATAGCCATCCGGTAGTGCGCCCACTTCAAGGTTGGCTTGGATTCACCATTGATGACCACTAAACCAGGATAATGGTAACGCAGGAGCGATCCTAGCGTACCATTCACTTGCCTCAAACTATTTCTGCCCGTCCATTCTACATCAACCCATTGCCTACAAAAAAAACATTGTGCAACTTGTAAGATGGTTCGGTTTTAAGTTTAATGCTCACAAATTTTAATAATTTATCAATCTCCATGTGGCACAATCAGTCTCCGAGCCTGAGGAACTGCTACCGGAGGAATCTGATTAGTCCCTCTATACCTGAAATAAGCATAGAATTCATGTTCATGACAAATGCAATACATAATTAACACTTACTAGTTATTTGTAAATAATACCTGAAGACAGGAGCATCCGCTCCCTCTTCACCATCTCCCTCCCCCTCACCATCCCCATCGTCCTCGCATTCCTCCTCCGAAGTACCAACCGTTGTGTCCTTCACAGCTACCTCCTCCGCAGTACCAACCGCTGTGTCCTGCACAGCTACCTCCTCCACAGCCTCCCCCACTGCTTCCTCTTGTACAGCCTCAACCACAGACTCCCTTGCCTCCTGTCCACCCTCCTGCCTGCCCACCTGAGAATATTTACATGTAAATGTAATTAGTGCATGTATATATGAAAAGAATGACAATAACACAAGTTAAGCTATACAACCTCCTCTAAGCATCTCTCGAACTGTCTCTGCCTACTTTGATGAGAACTAGACCCTCTAAAAAGGGATTCTTGACTCTTCGAGGAGGACCCATCCTTCTTCTTTGATTTCGAAGACGACCCAGTGTGCCGGAAAAACGACTTCATCCTGTTGAACAAAAACAGTTTTAGGTTAAGCACAAGTACAACAATCAAAATACATAGAACATTCAGAGTACATAAAAGAAAATAAATATTGCAATATTTGTACTTATTAGAAGTAATCGATGTCGTTAGGAACATGGTGAGAGTCAAGTGCACGCCGTCGTTTCTTCCGTCTGATATCCTCCACGATAACATCTGTTGTGTCCCCAACTAATTCATTTAGTGTCGACCCAATGTCCACATCAAATGACCCAGGCAATCCATCTTCTTGGTAGGCCCCATCAACCGTGCTGTCCAACCCACTTTCAATATACTCATCATTCGCAGGAGTGTTTAAGCGACCAGGAGGATTCACTTTGTACACAACCCACCATGGTTTTAAATTTTCCTTGGGACATGGATATCGAAGGTAGTACACTTGCTCAACATGGTGAGCAAGTACGAATGAGTTGTGACCTGCAAGGCGTGACTCATGTCTAACCTCCACTAAGCCAAGATTGTGGTTTCGACGTATCCCCGTTTTATCGTTAAACCAATCACAATAAAAGAAAGTTACTCTCAATTCCTTTGGACCGCCAAACTTAATCTCCACTATGTTTTGAAGAATGCCATAATATTCGGTTTGTCGACCATCCGCACCTCTGCGAGAGTGACAACTCCGCTATTTATAGTAGTCGCTTGAGGACGGCTTGCTTCCAACGATGCAAGATCGTAAAGCGAAACCCATTCACATTGTACCGACCAAACTTTCTTATGGTGCGTACTCGCGTCGCGATATTTGTCGAAGGTCCTCATGGACAGCAGGATCACGCATGCAATCGCAAATGTCGAGAATACAATTCAATATGGATGATAAGAAATTAGGGCCACCACATAAACCAAAGGTAATAAGAAATATCGTCTTTGTCGAAACCAAGTCACGGGTTAGGACCACCACGTAACCCATTGCGTCGAAAGTTGTCAAGTTGTGCACTTGTAGGTTTTTGATTTAATTCCATTGTTGTTGATCAAACAACCTACATTTTAATCGATTCATTTAGGTTGTAACAGACAAATCAAGTTAGAAATAAATGACAAGTACTTCTGAAAATATTGTTCCATTTCGGGAATGTTGGAGTACATGTATATGATGCTTCATTCCACTCTTCGCGAGACTGACTCATGATTCGAATCGCCCCAACAACAAGTGTCCATGTCCTCGGAATATGTGAAGATCGAAACCATGTGTTTCAGCCGATTGTTGGTATCTCGGAATATGAGCATTAATGTTGTGCTCATATGAAAAATATGTACTTGAGAAATATGAAATCTCTTTAAGAAAAAATGCTTCTGCGATGCAGCCTTCAACTCGTGCTTTGTTACCCACAGTTGCCCTAATTTTCTTAAGGTTTCGTTCTATCGGATACATCCATCGGTATTGTACTGGCCCACCAACCTCTGCTTCGTACGGTAGATGTACCAACAAATGTTGCATTGCATTCATGAAACCTGGTGGGAATACCTTCTCCATCTTGCATACTAGCACAGGTATAACTTTCTTCAACTTTTGCATCGTTGATTTCTTGATTTCCTTCGAACATATCTGTCTGTACATGAAACTAAGCTCCGCCAACATTGTCCACACATCATCAGGGAAGTATCCACGGAACATTATAGGAATTAATCTTTCCATGATTATATGGTAATCATGACTCTTTAGGCCATTTAGCTTACCTGTCGTGATACTCACTGCACGCCTTAGGTTCGCGGCGTATCCGTCGGGAAACTTGATGTTTTTCAACCACACAAGGACTTCCTTTTTTGAGCTCTTAAGGCAAGTAAGGGCACGTGGCTTCCCTGCCGTCTGCTTGGTCCTCCTCACCTCAAGACTTGGTGGTGCATATTTCAGCCATATCTCTTCGAGCTTGCACATTATCTTTGGTCTTGTCTTTGAAGTCGAAACACATGCTGACAATGCTTGCTGCAACATTGCGTTCTTGGTGCATAACATCAACATTGTGTGGTAGGATCAAGGACGTTGCATAGGGCAAGCTCCAGATACTAGACACATGGGTCCAGTTGTGTGACTCTCTAACACCTTCGAAGCTATCCTCCGTGGGAATTAATTGACGATGCCAAGCAACAATCTCCGCACCGGTTAAGCGTTTCGGCGGACCCTTTGTGACTATCGTGTCCTTGCGGAAGGCATTTCTCATCTTTCGAATTCGTGACTAGGAGGCGAGAAAGCGTCGGTGGCAATCAAAGAAACAGAATTTGCGACCATGATTCAGACAAAAAGCATCTGTGTCATTCATGCATATTGGGCAAGATAGTCTGCCATGCGTGCTCTATCCTGAAAACATACCATATGCTGGAAAATCATAGATGGACCAGATGTAGGCAACACGCATGTTGAAGTTCTCATTTCTACTCTTGTCATAGGTTGTGACCCCTGTCCATAGCTGCTTCAGCTCCTCGATCAAAGGCCGCATAAAGATGTCTAATTGCTTTCCAGGATGGTCCGGCCCTGGTATGACAAAGGATAAGAACACATACTCATCTTTCATGCACAACGAAGGTGGAAGATTGTACGGAATTGAGAACACAGGCCAACAGGAGTACAACGCGGCACTCATGTTGAAAGGCGAGAATCCATCAGTCGCCAAACCGATACGAACATTTCTTGGCTCTTTCGCGAAGTCTTCGTCATGGCGGTCCAATGCCTTCCAAGCCTCAGCATCAGATGGATGACCCATGAAACCTTCGTTCAAACGCACACCTTCCTTATGCCACCTCATATGCCGCGCAGTCTCCTTAGATAGGTACATTCTTTGTAGTCTTGGTGTTAGAGGAAAGTAACGTAAAACCTTCATCGGCGTCGACGTTGTCACCAAATTTCCCTCTTCGTCAGTTATTTGTACAAATCTACACTTGCTGCAGAGTCGACAATGACTATCATCTACGTTCTCCTTCCAAAACAACATACAATTGTCAACGCACACATCTATCTTCTCGTAAGGCATCCCTAGACCAGCCAGCATCTTCTTTGAATAGTACATATCTTTTGGCAACTTATGGTTTTCTGGGAGGACATCACTAATCAAGTTGACCAACTCGTTGTAACAGCCTTGGGAGAATCCGTACTTTGCTTTTATAGCCATAAGTCTTGTCACAAAGGCAAGAAGTGAAACCTTAGTGTACTCATGCAAAGGCTTATCCGAAGCATCTAGGAGCCTATAGAATTCCTCAACTGCCGGGGTTAGTCGATCCTCTTGAACCGCAGCTCGATCATCCGAAACATTCTGAAATTGTCGGCCTAAATCCTCAACCATCTCATCCATCCTATCCTCCACTATATCAATAGTATCTGCTTGATCAGATGTCTCTCTCCTCCATGGCTCACCATGTTCGTACCACGTATGGTAATTCGGCATAAAGCCAAATTTGCACGGTGGCGACCATCACCATCTTCGTCTCTCGAGAGAAAAGACAACACTTAGCACAAGGACACTTTGCTAACCCACCAGGAGGAGTTGGGGAGAAAACCCGATCCAGAAAAGCTTGTGTGTTTACTTTCCAATCTTGCGTGTGATTCATAGATCTATCCCAGCCATCATACATCCACCCACGATCCCCTGCCATCTTTTCGACTATTGAATGCAAAAACAATATGTGAGAATGGGTTAAATATAGCATAATTGTTACTACATAGTAATAGAAAAAGAAGTTTGCACATAGAAAAAAAAAGTTGCTCTATGCAGTGTGAATCTTTAAGTTCGGCTGTGTAAGCCACATCTTACTTTGTTTATTGTCGAGTTATGGGTTAAATATAGCATAAGCATATCGCTACTTTAAACCTGAATGTATGCCTGTAACAATGATCATTCAAGAGTCTCATTCATTTTATGGTGATAGCATGTTACTAATTATATGGTGAAGAAATCATTTTTTCCTTGTATAGATATCTTTTTATTTTTGGACACGATATTTTACTTTAGAAGATGTACTTGGTACCTCACTATTTTGCTTGTATAGGCATCCCTTTGGAACGTTTGGAACCAGGATGATAACAAATGGTTGACATATACGTTTGTAGTTCCGGTTTTACAAGACTGACAATCTGACCATATTCAGCAAGAATGTGTTCACCAGGCCCGTCTAAGACCCAGCGCAAGTGGGCCGATCGCACAGGGCCCCCAAATTTTTGGGGCCCCCAGCATATGCTACACTTAGTGCATTACTATGGCCTTGGTCTGCTAGTGCTAAGGTTTTCCAGCTGGCCAGCTCTAACACAAGAGTTCAGGGGTCAGGACGCATCGTATTCTACCGGCCGAATTGCCGATTCAGTGACTCCTCGTATTCTGTCGAGACGTGATCGCCATTCCTAGCACCAAGCCGCCAACAAACCAGCTGCTTCTACCTGCTGGCGGCCGCCGGCTGCCGCCGCCGATCGCCGGGCACCGAGCAGCAGCATCGCATCCACGGCAAGTCGGCGACGGCAATACATGTGAGCTAGTTGCCTAGTTCTTCCATATCAAGTTTTGCCGCAAACAGCCAAACAGGCAAACACGACACATATGCATATGCATGCATGTGTGCACTGAGGACTGCTATGGAAATACAGGAAAGGTGCTATTGTTGAGGTAGAATCCGAACTCTACTTGTCTGTTGCATCCAATTTCCTTTTGGCTTTTGCTAATCCCGAATTGGAGTCATCTACTGCATCCTTTTCCTTTGCTAATTCCAAATTAGAATCAACATTGTTTTGGTGCTTAGTTAAAACCTTAACTCGTGGGTCATTGAGATCTACTATTGCAAATGATTAGCAATTTAGCATTTCGAAGAAGATTAAATATGAAGATATAATTGAAGATTTCATTTCGAAGAACACCAGGCGCATGATGCTTTTTACTAGAAGTTAAAAAGATATCGGTAAGAAAGATTCACCATTTACTCTTTTAACATTAATGCCTATTGTAGTTCTAAATATTGGGAAAAAACATATAGTTATATAATGGAATCATATTTTGGTTATTTGTATTTCTCTAGTGTAGGGCCCCATTTTGTGTTTCGCACCAGGGCCTCAAAAACTTAGATACGGGCCTGGTGTTCACCCCTTTGGACAGTCCTTCCAATAATACGATATAAGGGGAAGAGACCAAGAGATTGTCTTTAGATTATATTCAGTTGTGAATAATGTGAGAATGGGTTAAACTACCTAATTAGCATAATACAAGACATTTGCTACAGAACAAATAAGAAATGCGAGCATTACTCATCTCAATTTAATAACATAAAAACATATGCAGCATTCTAATATTCTACTCTAAAAAATCAGAAGCAGCAAGTTGCTGCAGTTTTTATTAACTCAACACATCCTCAATGCACCATTTTCTGTCGGTCACTGTTTCATTCACATATATCAGTCTATATGCACCTTCAACTATCCCTCTCTTTTTTACAGCCTCCTTTCATTTCACAAAAAAAAAAGTAGCAGTGCTGTCCTTATTTTATAAGATGTAGTATAGACTGTTGGCAAATCAACATGTTTGTATTCTTAGTGAAATTTGTGGACTGGGGATAAGAGGATGTTCGTAGAGTTTTTGGATGTGTTGTTGAGTGGCCTTCTTTGTCACTGTGTACACTACCCTAGCTGATTATGAATGGATAAAAATGAGTGAATATTAAACATGTGTCAGTGTGTAACATCTGGCTTGAATAGTGTCAGGTGATAGATATATACTTCCTCTCCTGAATGAATGAATGCGTCACACAAGCACCTATGCAAGAAAATGGCAGTAGCAAGTCAAAGGAAATGGCAGTACCAGTCAAGGAAATGGCATAACCATTCCTCCGCAACATCCAATCAGAACACAAGCAAAATTCCAACAACACATGACAGTTTATAAAGAAAACCTCAATCGGATGTTCAGTGCATTTCTAGAGAAACCCACCTGAGATATCTTGAGCTTAAATAATGCACGTCCACGAATAATTGGTAGAGGCCTACTTTTAGCTGAGTATTCAAATCCTTCACAAGTAATCAGTAGGGGAGGTTCTGAATCATCCCTTGATTTTTCGACCACTACTCCATTGTCAGCATAGATAAGTGAAGCAACAACCTAGAAGACAAACAATGTTTTAAAATAAATTATGCAAACAAAATGAAGTATCACACCTGCTAAATGTCAAAAAAAAAATATCCAAGAACCTGTGTATCCTTGTCCACAGGATCACCAAAAGCATTTATTAATACTACTTCGAATGAAATTCCTCCGACAAGATACTGCACCAATTAATTTCAATAATTAGCATCTGGTTTACCTTCCCGCCCACAATGCTCCAAATGCCATCATCACCCCTCAATTCCATCACAGCATGAGTAGTCAATAGATAACTTAAATGGTGGGTTCTGCAATTCAATGAGAAAATATCGCAAGGTACCTATTAGCTAAGCTGCATCACCTTTGCATATTGCTCTTGTATGGTTTCTAGTATAGATGACACCTGGATATCATAGACATAGCTAATTCGAGCTTGTCATCAATTCCAACTAAGCTAATTTGGTTTGTGTCATCTTGATTGTCCGGCTCGTTAGATAGTTGTTGACGCCAAAAACGTGAAGAGGGTTTCTGGTTGCAACACACCGGACGAACACCGGGTTCAAGTGTGCGCGAGCGTGCCAATCGATTTGACCCTGCAATCGATAAGGGAAATAGTGGTAAGATTCAATCAAACCGATCCTCGGGGCGAATCGGCTAAAAATCGGGAATCAGCCAAAAGCCGATTAGAAGGGTAACTAGATTAGCCGATTAGGACTAATCCGAGGTAAAAGGTAGATCGATTCTGAAAAGGCGATGCGCAACAAGACAGAACAAATCAAACCTGAAAAAGCCAATGACGATCAAACAATCGGCGATACGCAACTTTATTTGATCGATGTCGACTTACAGAGGAAAGATTACAATGCTAAGAGACTAGAATCTACGAAAAGTAAACTGGTAGATATGTTGATGATTGTGGATGTCCGTCAATCCAGCCCATGGCTCGCCTTATATACCCGCTAGCCGATCCGAGTCCTGATCCAATACGTCAATACAATCCGAATCGGCTATAGTTTCCTAATTGGACTCTGTTTCCAAATTTCATCCTTATGCCATCCGAAGCTTTCGTACGTTATCCAAACTTTCCAAAAGGTGCCTCGTACTGCATTCAAACTCCTGCTCTTGGCCGATTCTTCTAGTAGTTTCCAAAAACTGCTGATTTCTAACCAAACCCGTCTTATTTTCCAAAACTGATTGAGATCTTCCAAATCTGTTGCAACTTCCGAAACCGATTCAAGTTTATCCATACTTGAGCTCAATCGGTTACACTCACTGATCCCGTTAATCCGAATACATATCGGCTTCTTTAAGCCAATCCGATTCCAAATCGGCTTATAATACCTTTATGCCAATTCTGCCCTTCTTGCCAATTTTTGGTGCAAACATATGCCCCCTATTTTTGGAAGATAACTTGTTATCTTTCAAAAATATATATATATCGGCTTCTCTTTCATCGTCGGCTTCTTCCTTGTCAGCTGGAGAACTGTTCTAGTAACCACTTGTTTTAATTGCGCCATAAAAATCTCAGTGCGGTTTAATGGCAGGTATCGCCTCGAATTCATTTCCCGCCACTTTTTCTTTTCACCGTGCTATATATATGCGGGACCCTCACAGTCATTTTCACGCTCTCCAGCTTTCGCACTTCCTGCAATCGGCTTTCATTCTTCGGTCGACTTCTGCGCCCCAGACTTCTCTACCTCAGCAACTAGCCTTCCTTTTCCTCAATCGGCCGAATGGATCCCTCTCAGGTACTGATCCCGATTCCTGAAAGTACAGACCAATATTACTTAGGACCAATAGGACCTTCGACCGCTGACACGGTTATCGATAAAGAAATCCCTAGACTCCCTTTATCGGCTAAGGGTTATAACATAACGAGAATGGGGAAAAAGTTTTAGGGCATGGCCGATGACTCTTAAAGGGTGGAGGAGCTGGTTCATTCGATGTCGCCCAAAAGTGATCGGAATGGGAAAGGATGGGCATAGCAGAATGTCTCCCACTAAGCTTAGCCAATCCGAAGCCAATGAGCCCTTAGTGGCCACGGCATGTTATTTTGGTCGACACCCTTAATGCTTTCCTTTTAGGATGGCCCCATCGCCCAACCCTTTTGGACATAGCCGAGCTTTGTTGCCTTAGGCACGATGGAGATCAAATATCGGCTTTCAAAGACAAGCCAAGATACAAGCTTATCCGGTCAAAAGGTGAGGATGGTCTAAGTACATCCAACATAATAACAAGGTTAATGGGCTAGTGTCGGATGAGGAGCATGTAGCCTTCCTAAACACGTGGGTGGATCGGTTCCTTTTCATGAGCTTCTCTTGGACCGACCCAAGTTTTCCGATTCATGGCAGAAGCGGTTAGTAGATGGCCGTCGGCTTGCACTCGGAAAAACACTTCTTGGCCGCTGTCTATCAAATGATGCACGTTATCGTAAGTCGGCTCTTTTCTCGGATTTGCTCAATTTGTCGTGGGCAACGTCGGAGGCCCACTATGGTTTATTCAACTATGGCTCTACTGACATTTTTAGCCGATCACCGATTCCAGAGTTGTCGAAGGTTCGGCTTTTCCTCGTGAAGACCACCTCAAGGCACCACTCCTCAATCTGAGCTAGCCGATCGCGACGAGAAAGGCTTGTGATGTGTACCAATGATGATGTCAAGATTACCCCATCGACTTTAAGAAGTACTTGTCATTTTTTCTGCACTTAGATGGCACAACTTTTGGTCAACAAGACTTCTTTCCTTACAGCAACAAAGCCGATTTTCAGTGGCCTTCGTTCCTCCAATTAGATGCTGATAGCTCCTTGATGTCAGCATCGACTTTAGATTTGTATCGGATTTTCATATCTCCTTGCATTCTGCACGTCGACTTGAATTCCCGTAACAGAACATTCCAGCCGTCGTATGAGTTTTATCACCCTTCGGTGTACGCCCGTCAGCTAGGTTTTGGCCAAGTGATACCTAGCTTGCCCCTCTTTCATCGTCTTGAACCAAGGGCCAGGGTGACCAATTCAACTGCAGCTGAAATAATTTTGGATTTGTCCGACGAACTCCAAGTGCTCAGCCTGCCACACTTCTTCCTCAACTCCCGTCGAGCTATCCATTTCTCTACTTGGTGGGCACCCATATCAGAAGCCCTTTATCTGGACCGTTCACCATCGGCTATCATAGAGAAATTTCTTCCAGACTTCCATGAGCCGACGGTAGCTTCTCCTAGCAGCAGCAGTTCGAGTGAAAGTTCGGATTCTTCCAGCTCGTCGGGTTATACTAACTCATCTGTAGTTGTAGAGGTATCGGCTTATTTTCTTAAAATCCCTGTACTCTTAATATCTGCTTTTAGTTTCTCACCACACTTTCTCCGCATCTTTTCAGGATGTTGCAACTGCTAATGAGAATATTGCCGATCCACCAGTCGTTACAACCAAAGGAAAAAGGCCGCTCCAAACAACTGGTTTGACTGGATATTCTTCTGGTACTCTCCGTATCTCGAGTCCATCCCTGTCGGAGCTTGCAAAAGACCGACCCTCAAGTAAGCATTTTCCTCAGCCGACGATTCGCAAATGTTCCGAGTTTGCATCTGCTTCTAACATTTCTCATTCATGTTTGTAGAAAAACCTAAGTCTACTAAGACTCTCACCAAAAAGAACCCGAAACGCAAAGAGCAAAGCGCCGAAAGCTCCCCTCGCATATCGGCCAGTATTGAAGTAAGTACCATAATACTTGTACATCCAAAAAAAAAATTTCCTTCCTCCTCCTCATTGACCCTGTGGTGTTGCTCTTTTATCTTACTTTTTAGCCGACAGCATCGGCTCAAGTGGCTGGTATCTTAACCGAACTCCAAGGGACCTCGACTCAGCCTCTTGCGACTTTAAAACCTCCAACTCCTCCGTCACCTGCTCTATCGGCTCTGCCTACATCCGAGACGGTGCCAGATGACTTGTCCAATCTCCTTGGGTTTTCTCTGGACGAGTTGGTTGACCCAGAAGTTATGGCCACGGATGACTACCCAGCAGACATCAGAAAAATTCTGGACATATCCATGAAGGCATCGGCTTTAGTTGTTAAATCGGCGCCGAACATGCAGGAAAAACTGAATCGGCTGTTTATGGAGATAACTCAGCCTGAGGCAGCTATTCTGGCCAACTGTCAACCCATCCGTGACGCTATGGCCGCCGTCGAAGCCGACCTACCCGCTGAAGCTATGAGCGCACTTCTTAACGTGTGCTACTTGGATGAAAAGAAAGCGGAGGTTGATGCTGCCAATGCTAGAATCGCCAAGCGTCAAGCCCAAGAAGCCGACCAACGTCTCCTGGACAAGCTGATTGCCGAAGCCAAAGCCGAGAAGAAGAAGTATGATGAAACCGATGCGTCTTTTATGGCCTCCAAGTCCTCTATTCAAAAGCTGGAACAAACCAAGAAGCAGCTTGAGGAAGAATTGGCTAAGGTGAATGAACAGCTGGCCGATGCCCTGACTAACTCAAATGCAATGGCCTCAATTTTGAAGGATCAGAAGAACAATATCGGCCAAGCTGTTGCGAAGGTTAAGGATCAATCGGCCAAAGTTGTTCCAGTCCCTGGAAATGCCAAAGCTGATGAAGATCTGGTGTATGTTATTACCGAAACATTGGGCAAGGCCGCTGCAGCTCTGTCGGGTTTAGGTGCTAGACTTCCCGGGTCCGGGCTGTAAACTTATTGTCGTGTTGAAACAGTGTTCTTGCTATTTTTGTAATACATTTAATCGGCTGTTTAACCGATTATATTATGTCGTTTAATCGGCTGTTTAATCGATTTATTTCTTTGTGCTATGTTTTAATCATGCGCCGATCCATACGCTAGGGTAGTATTGTTTTAGGTACTTTCCGTTGATCGCCTTAGGTAACACTAGCCCCTCAAGTGTCTCGAGTATATCTGGCGTTTCCGCCAACAAGCCGATTTATTTTATACGGTCCTTCCCATGTAGGTGACCATTTACCGAATCGATTATCCTTAGACCCGATCGGCAATATTGTCTTCCGTACTAAATCGGCTTTGCTGAAAGACTTTGGCACGACTTTCTTATTATAGGCCCTCGCAACTTTTTCTTTATTCTTTTTAAGCCGATTTAAATTAACCACCTTAACTCGCTAAATCATCCAAATTGTACATCATCGGTTCTTTGTATTCGCTTACCGATAGATTATTTTGTCTCGCCACTGCATAGATTCGACGTTTATTTCTACGGGCAATACGGCTTCCTGGCCATAGACCAACTGATAGGGTGACAGCTTAGTCGATCCGTGAAATGCTAGCCGATAAGCCCATAGAGACTCTAACAACGTAGTATGCTAATTTCGAGGCCTTTCATCGATTTTTCTTTTGATCAGCTTGATTAAAGACTTGTTGGATGACTCGGCTTGCCCATTAGCCTGAGCGTAATAAGGTGACGAGTTGAGTAGTTTGATGCCCAAGCTTTCTGCAAAGCTTTTAAAATCGTTAGACATAAACACAGTTCCTTGATCGGTTGTGATGGTCTGGGGAATACCGAATCGATGGATAATGTGTTCATTAACGAAGCCGATAGCTTCCACGCTGGTGACTTTTTTAAGCGGAACCGCTTCTACCCATTTCGAAAAATAATCAATAGCTGCAAGGATAAATTTATGGCCTTTGCTCGTTGCTGGGAATATTTGGCCGATTACATCTATTCCCCATCCTCTGAACGGCCATGGTTTGATAATTGGATGTAAAGCCGATGCTGGTGCAAGTTGCACATTTCCAAACTTTTGACAGCTTTGACATCCTTTGTAATATTTGAAACAATCTTCTAACATTGTCGGCCAAAAATACCCGGTTCGTCTCAGGATCCATTTCATTTTGTGAGCCGATTGATGTGCTCCGCAGATTCCTTCATGAACTTCACCCATAGCTACCTTTGCCTCTTCATCGCCTAGACACCGCAGTATAATCCTTCCAATGTCCGATAGTACAATTCTTCTTTTAGCACAACATACTTGATGCTTTTTGACGAATTTTTGTGCGATCGGTTTGGATGGGTCCATCGTAAGTTTTATTTCGTTCTCCAATCGGCATCATCGACGACAACACCGCTTTGTCGATCAAATCAAGCGCCAGATCGTTTGTATTCCCCGGCTCGGTCGCTCGAGCCAATGTGTTGGCTTTGTCATTCATTTCCCTGGGCACATGGCTGGTACAGAATGACGTGAAAGTTTTGATAACCTCAAGACAATACCCCAGATACTTTGATAGTACCTCATCGTTGCATTTATATTCTCCTTTAATTTGTTGCACCACCAGCAATGAGTCACCATATGCTTCTATATTACTTGCCCCGATGCTGTCTACCAACTGCAATCCTTTAAGCAATGCTTCGTACTCAGCCTCGTTATTAGAGCATCGGCTTTTAAGCCGATATGCGAACTCGATGTTGTATCCTCTTGGTGAAATCAACACTATACCTATTTCACTTCCTTCTTGACAAACTGACCCATCAAAATACAGTTGTCATGGAGCTACATCGACTATTCCTGCCATAGTATCGTGCCCTGTTATGAAATCGGCTATCGCTTGGCCCTTAATGGCTTTGGCCGATTCATGCTGTAGATCGAACTCGGTTAGAGCATAAGCCCACTTCCCAAGTCGTCCCCTTAAAATCGGAGCAGATAGCATATATTTGACTACGTCGGTTCTACCTACTACAACGCAGGTTGATGCTAATATATAGTGCCTTAATTTCGTGCAAGGGTAATATAGCGATAAACATAATTTTTCCACCGGAGGGTACCTGGTCTCAGCGTCCAATAGTCGTCGGCTTAAGTAGGATATCGCTCGTTCCTTGCCATCAATTTCTTGTGCCAATACGGCCCCAATGGTCTCGCTTTCGGCCGATACATATAATTTAAATGGGACACCCTTCTGAGGTGCAGCCAAGACCAGCGGTGACGCTAAGTATTGCTTTATATCGTCAAAGGCTCTCTGTTGATCGGCTCCCCATACAAATTCCTGATGATCTTTCAACTTCAGCAGTGGTGTGAGAGCCTGAATTCTACGAATGATTCGAGATGAACCGTCTTAAATAGTTAATTTTGCCGATCGGCTTTTGCAACTCATTTTTGCATGTTGGCGGTTTTGTATTCGTTATGGCCTTGACCACAGTCCGACTAAATTCAATACCTCTTTGATGTACCATGAAACCAAGGAACTGGCCAGCCGACACGCCAAATGCACATTTCAAAGGATTCATCTTCAGCCCATGAGCTCTTGTGTTTTGAAACACTTTCTCCAAATCGGCTAAGTGCTGCCAGTCTTCTTTAGACTTGACAACCACGTCATCGATGTAAATCTCAACGATATGGTCGATTAGGTCGTGAAAGATCAAATTCATGGCGCGTTGGTAAGTAGCGCCTGCGTTTTTTAAGCCGAATGTCATTACTGGCCATTCATACAACCCTAATGCGCCAGGGCATCTGAAGGCAGTCTTGGGTATATCGGCTTCCGCCATGAATATCTGGTTATACCCGGCATTGCCATCAAGAAAACTGATAATCTTATTACCCGATGCAGCATCGATAAGCATATCGGCTATATGCATCGGATATTCATCTTTTGGTGTGGCTTTATTCAAATCTCTGAAATCTACGCATACTCGCAGCTTACCGTTCTTCCTCATGACAGGCACAATGTTAGATACCCATTCGGCATATCGGCAAGGCCTTATGAATTTGGCTTCTAGCAACCTTTCAATTTCTTCTTTTATTATGTAATACAACTCTGGATTAAAACGACGAGGAGGCTGCTTATATGGCCGATATCCCGGCTTGATAGGTAGCCGATGTTCTACTAACCGTCGGCTTAATCCAGGCATCTCATAATACTCCCAAGCGAAACAATCCCTGTATTCTCTAAGTATTTTGACCAACTTATTTTTGTATTCTACATCTAAATTTGCACTTACAAAAGTTGGCCTTTTTCGATCGCCTTCTCCAATGTCGACTTCTTCGAGCATATCGGCAGAAGTAAAGCCTTGGCCCAATTTTTCGCTTTGGAAATCTTCAATAGCTTCGCAGGAATTTATCCCATGCCGATAGCTCCTTGCTTTGTCTTGTAGAAGTTTGATCATTTTTGACCCCATCTTCTCAAGATCTCAGCCGCCCGATCAAAGGTGCCCGGCTTGACACTGATCGGCGTAAAGCCCGTCTTTCCAATGCTGATGAAATCACAATCGTCTAGTGCCTTACCTGATATGCATTCTGCTTCTTCGTGTGGCCAATTTGCATCTGAACTAGCCATTGCAATATGAGCTGATGTATCGGCTGACACAACCGACCTTATCTCCGTTCCATTTGCACGAAGTTGGTGCATGGTGGAGGGATCTGAGAATTGGCATGTATCCAATCTCGCCCTAGAAGTACATCGTAATTCCTTTAGCTTCAATTACAAAGAATGCGATCGGCAAAGTTTTACCGCCGATAGTCGGCTTCAGAACCATCACTCCTTTTGCTTCAGTAGGGTCACCTGTGAAGTCATTCAGCACCATGTTAGTTTTGATCAAGTCTTCATCGGTTTTGCCCAACTTTTTGCAAGTGGAGAGTGGCATTAAGTTTATAGTAGCGCCCCCATCAACGAGCATCCTGGATATCGGCTTTCCATTGATGTAGCCCTTTAAGTACAACGGCTTAAGATGCCGATGGGGATCTTGCGGTTTTTCAAATCTGAGATCTGTGCTCCTAGACATAATTGAGCAAATGTATCTTTAGCCGATTCTGTTTTAATTCTGAACTCGGCTGGTAGGGTAAACACCATGTTGATATCCATGGGAGGAGTGTCATCTCGAATCATTGGTGACAGCAAATCATCTGAAGAATCTGACTCATTATCGGCTTGTTCTTTTCTTCTTCATTCCTTTTTGGCAAGTTTTATCGGCCGCAACTCGTTGAATGTTTTATCTCTCTGTTTTTCTTCTTCGGCCTCTCTCGTTTCCTGTGTCCTTAGGCGCTGGAGTCGTCTACGTTGCGATCGGCTAAGCCCAGTTGGACACCATCTAGGTTTGGGCTCTATTGGCTTGCGGATTTTACCAACCAAGTTTCCAGTTATCTCTTTTTCTTTGTCTTGGTTTGGTGTGCCTAGCCTCTCCCTTGCTGGCTTCCTGTGCTCTAACTTAGTTTGATCTGTTGTTGGCCTAAATAAACGCTCTTTCACCGAATGTCTTGGCCGATTTCCTTGCGGGTAATGCTCCATGGGGCATGACCTTGAAGATGGCAATGCCACGCCCCTTTCCCAACAGAATTGCCAAAAAGGACATCTCTGATGAGCTCTTTCTGCAGCGTCTGGCCGAAACACATCGTTCGGCCGAAACACATCGTTCGGCCGATATGGCCCATCTGGTCGGCGAGCCTGCTGCTCCTGCCGATGGCTTATCCTTTCATATTTTTCAAGCAACTGTGAAAAAGTTGGCTTAGGTTTGAATGCTGGTTTACGTGGCGGAGGTCTTTCGGCTTTGTACCATCGTCCAACTTGTAATTCCCCTTTTGGTTTTACAGTCCTTGAATTCTTCCCATCTTGATCGGCTTCAATCTGAAGTGAGCCGATCGTTATCTTCAGTGTTTCCCCTTGCGAGCTTGATTCTATGTTAACTTGTCGCGTCGCAGAAGGTCTTTCATCGGCAATCTGTTTTCCTTTGCCGGAGCACTGAACCATGTTGATTGGGAATGGGTTGACGTCGACTTCCATTGCTGGTTCTTCTGCAAACTTGAGCCGACCATCTTCTATGGCCGACTGTATCTGTTATCGAAAAATATTGTAGTCGTTAGTGTTATGAGAAAAAGAATGATGCCACTTACAGTATCGCCGCTTCTTGATTTCGTCGGCTGAAGGTATGGTGTGCCCTTCAGGTAGTCGTATCAGTTTTTCTTGTAATAACATGTCAAATATGCGGTCGCATTTGGATACATCAAAAGCGTATTTCACTTCCGACTTATTCCTAGTCGGCTTAAGCCATGAACAGACAAGTGGTTTTTTAGAACCTTTTATCCATTCGGCTATGTTTATATCCGCTTCATCTTGAAGTTTAAGCTGAACTATACTCGACCATGTTTACTTTAGCCTTATCTTTGCCATTGTTTAACCTAAGTTTATCTTTGAATTCTTTACTCAAATATCGGCTTTCTTGTGCCGATACTCGATGAAGTAGGTGACTTAAATCAGTAAATTCTTGTCCGGCCAGTTTTTCTTTGAGCGGGGGAATCAACCCTTGGAAGGCTAAATCGGCTAGTTGGTTATCCGGTAATACCACACTGAAGCAGCGATTTCGCACTTCTCTAAATCTTCTAATGTACTCAGAAGCCGATTCACCGAATTTTTGTCGGACAGCACTTAGGTCTGAAATTCTCAACTCTAAGCTACCAGAGAAAAAGTATTCATGAAATCGACTCTCTAAATCATTCCAAAAATGTACTGAATTTGGAGGCAGATTGGTAAACCAAGTGAAGGCAGTCCCTGACAAAGACAAGGGAAAAAGCCTGATCTTTAGCCCATCGGATTGAGTTGCTTCACCGCATTGAGCGATAAATCTTCCAACATGCTCTAAAGTAGTGACCGAATCGTCCCCTGAAAATTTCGCAAAATCGGGAATCCTGAAGTTATGGGGATACGGCATCCGGTCAATATAATCTGGGTACGGCTTCCTATAGCCGATCGTTCTTCCTTTGAAACGTAAACCAAACCGATCCCTTAAGACCGCCGAGATCCGATCAGCCCGATTAACGTTATTGGCATTTGGACCGCCAGGTTTGGCCAATTGTGATGAGTATCCCGCCCCGAGTGCAAACTCTACCGGTCGGCTTACTCGCCGATGGGTACTGTTGTTGCCATGATTCGTACCCATCGGCTCTAGCGGCCGGAACCTCAGGCGTTGAGACGAACGGCTCTGCGTATGTAACTACTTTATATGGAGCCAGATTCCTAATTTGAAACGGTCCCTGAGGTTTACAACTTTTCTCTAATTCAACTGGCTGAGAAGCCGATTGACTGTAAGAAGTTCCTGACGCCGATGGATCTATCTTTGCGGCGTCGGTATATGCATGGTAATGAGTAACAGGGCTTGGGCGAGGATTTGCTGGTGCCAACACGGTAGGTTGGGTCGGCATTAGTGAGGGTACAGGTGCCGACACCTTAATCGTGTTGGTGGTTGGTGCCACAGAATATACGGGATACGTGGGAAGTGGCTGCAACGGATCCAGCAATCCCCCAGAAGTTGCCAACTCTTGTGCAACCGTTTTTACGCTATTCTCGATCATCGGCTTTAAAGTTGTGACCAAAGCCGATGATTGGTTAATTAATGCATGATGCACAGATTGCTCAATCATAACAGATAACTCAGCTTGAGCTGGCATGTATCGGCTTACCGGAGTCGATGCGACACCAGCTTCGCCAAGCGGGTTCAGTGTTGGTAGTGCCATCTTCTGCGTGACTCACGTCGGGTTTTTGATAGCAACTCAACATCAATTCTTCGGGGCAGCTTTTGATCTTCGATTTCCTTGAGCTGCTCGAGTTAAATCGCCCAAAGTAGGGACGATTATGGATTCATGCTCACATCGGTGGTGCGGTGGACTTGCTCGCGATCATCTTCTCGACGGTCCCCCGGGCGTGTAAAATTGTGTTGACGCCAAAAAGCGTGAAGAGGGTTTCGGTTGCAACACACCGGACGAACACCGGTTCAAGTGTCTTGTGGCGTGCCAATCGATTTGACCCTGCAATCGATAAGGGAAATAGTGGTAAGATTCAATCAAGCCGATCCTCGGGGCGAATCGGCTAAAAATCGGGAATCAGCCAAAAGCCGATTAGAAGGGTAACTAGATTAGCCGATTAGGACTAATCCGAGGTAAAAGGTAGATCGATTCTGAAAAGGCGATGCGCAACAAGACAGAACAAATCAAACCTGAAAAAGCCAATGACGATCAAACAATCGGCGATACGCAACTTTATTTGATCGATATCGACTTACAGAGGAAAGATTACAATGCTAAGAGACTAGAATCTACGAAAAGTAAACTGGTAGATATGTTGATGATTGTGGATGTCCGTCAATCCAGCCCATGGCTCGCCTTATATACCCGCTAGCCGATCCGAGTCCTGATCCAATACGTCAATACAATCCGAATCGGCTATAGTTTCCTAATTGGACTCTTTCCAAATTTCATCCTTATGCCATCCGAAGCTTTCGTACGTTATCCAAACTTTCCAAAAGGTGCCTCGTACTGCATTCAAACTCCTGCTCTTGGCCGATTCTTCTAGTAGTGTCCAAAAACTGCTGATTTCTAACCAAACCCGTCTTATTTTCCAAAACTGATTGAGATCTTCCAAATCTGTTGCAACTTCCGAAACCGATTCAAGTTTATCCATACTTGAGCTCAATCGGTTACACTCACTGATCCCGTTAATCCGAATACATATCGGCTTCTTTAAGCCAATCCGATTCCAAATCGGCTTATAATACCTTTATGCCAATTCTGCCCTTCTTGCCAATTTTTGGTGCAAACAATAGTGAACATAGATGAGAAAATATCCCAGCTTTTCTAGTTCATGCACACTAATTTACACTAGAGCAAAAGGATGCCTGGGGTTGCAGAGTAGAAGTGATTAGCGAAACACCAGCGAGGTGGACACATTCGATACCGATCAACGCCTTTAACAACAAAAATCACAACCAAAGCATCCCCAACCCCGATGAATCTCACGGGGCAAGAGTTTCCCAATCCAATCAAGGAGATGCCTCTTCACGAAACTAAATCACAGAAAAAGGCCACTAAGCGGTAGTAAAATCGAATCTTGGAAGTGTTTTCCACGATTAAAACGAGGACGCAGTAGGGGAAATCACCTTTCTTTTCTGCGATCTTGTACCCGGACGTCTGACGCGGCGGGGCAGCGGGGCATGGCGGGCGCGAGGCGTGTGTGCGGAGGGTGGCGCGGAGGGCGCGTGGTGTCTCTGGCGTGGGGCGCGGCGGGCGGAGGGGCGGGGAGGCGCGAGGAGCGTGAGGCAGCGGAGGTGGCGCGGCGCGGAGAAGTGGTGAGTAGCTAGGGCACGCGCGGGGAAAACACATGGCGCGGCTATGGAAAACAATGGCGCGGAGGGGAAAAAGCCACTGTTTACGTCGGTCAGGTCTGGCCGACGTAAAAACCCGCCACGTCAGACCACACTTTTACGTCGGTCAGGCCTGCCCGACGTAAAAACCTGCCACGTGGCCTATTTACATCGGCCAGGCCGACGTAAATATTCCTTTCCAAAAATTATTTTTTTCCCGGCTTCGTGGGACACTATTTTCGTCGGCCAAGCCGACGTAAATACATGTATTTACGTCGGTTTAACATGGCCGACGTAAATAATGCCCTATTTACGTCGGTTTAACATGGCCGACGTAAATAATGCCTTATTTACGTCGGTTTTTTTAGGCCGACGGAAATATATTTGGCCGACGTAAATAGATCGGATTCCTGTAGTGGATCAAATTTGCCAAATCAAACTTTACCAATAATTGGCATGCCAAAAATTTGGTCACCAAATTGGTAGCCAACATTTGGCCAACAATTGGCAAGAAAATGAACTAGAGTTGTCAAATTTGGCCAATGGAGAAGAGAATCTAGCCAAAATTTGGTTGCAAACCAAATGCTTGCCAAATTTAGTTAACACTACTAAAATTTAGTAAGGCAAATATTGGCAATAATTAGAAACAATCCAAACAGCCCCTTGGCCTGATCGAAATTGAATAGCTAGATCAAAGACGCGAACGATAATAATCCCTTCAAAAACACTATCGTATATACACAGGCCGTACCCGTACACACTGTACAATTAACCGAGACGAGACGTTAATCGCTTCCTCTGTAGCACACGATGAGCAATGGAGCATCCGGCATTAAAGAACCGTAAGACCACAGGGACCGGCTGTCTCAGGCCTGGTACTGGACCTACTGGTACCCAGTTCGCAATAGAAAACATGTGCATGCGTGTTTCACGTGACTTAGCATCTGCAGGTCTCCGTCACAAAAAATATATATATACTAGGCATAGTAGCGTGCGACTGCACGCCGTGTTGTGTGAGCGTGGAGGAAAAAGTCGATGAAACGACACAAACACGATTATCAATATATTTCTCACACCGGAAAACAGCAGAAACCGAGTTACGGGGGAAAAAATAAAGAGTTAGAGTTGTAGAAATATCTCCTTCGACGAATTATTTGGGAAATATCGAAGACCGAGGTGGAAAAACGAGGTGGGAAAACAGTCTAGAGGGAAAAGGGCGAAAAATTATTAGTGACGACAACCTTTTTTGAGTTGTACACATATCTCTGGTGACGAAAACATTTTTTCTGGGCAAAACGGAGAAAGGATCTAGACGTGATAACAACCTTCTTAGAGATGCACACAGCTGTAGAAATATCTCTTTCGACGAATTATTTGGGAAATATCGGAGACCGAGGTGGGAAAATAGTCTAGAGGAAAAAGGGCGAAAAATTATTAGTGACGACAACCTTTTTTGAGTTGTACACATATTTCTGATGACGAAAATATTTTTTCCGGGCAAAACGGAGAAAGGATCTAGACGTGATGACAACCTTCTTAGAGATGCACATATATTTCTGGTGACGAAAACATTTTTTCCGTAAAAAACGGAGAAAGGACCTAGATGTAAGGAGCGAGGACCTATTTGTTATGTTTTTGGACCTATCCGCTATTCTGAAAAATTAGAAAAGGGCATGTCCGCGATTTGAATTTAACGGGGGCTTTTTTCGTAAAGTACCGCGCGAGGGACCCGAACGCGAAAAAAATAAAAATCTTCCTCTCACAAAAAATCACGAAAGACCTATTCGTAATTTCGAGGGACCCATCCGTAATTTGGAGAAACGTAGGGGGCTTTTCGCAAAAAAACCAAGAGTGACACGTGGGCACCGTCTCCGATCGACAATTCTAGGCGGCATATAATGGTTGATATATAGATCTCAAGTCAATAACGCACAATTATAATTAAATAAAGTTGCACTTAATTTTCTTTAGCTATGCAAAATATGTAAAGCTTGATATGGCTATCATCTGATCTATGTATCTTGGGCGCTTTCACTCATAGGGGTGCAGACGGATCGGATATGGACGGATTTCACTTATTCCGTATCCTATTCTAATTTTTTTCTCGGATATAGAATCGGATACGGACAGTGCCGGATTCGAATACGAATACGGATTACTTTGGTCGCGAATACGGAGCGAATACAAATCATTCTGGATACGGTTAGTCTCGGTCACGAATAGTTAGTCGGATAATGCGTGAAAGCAGAAACCATATATGTCATGCATATTAGGATCGATCAACCATACGCAAAACTTTACTAGAACCTTCAAGATATATAAGTGTTTCAAATTCAATAATAGATGTCTTCCCAACATAAGAATAATATGCAGCCAAGGATAATTTTAATCAACATATGAACTTATATGATGTATAATGTTTATGTTTATCGGATCTGTTATCGGATATCTATTTCACTAATTTACACTGATATTTTTCGGATATCTCGGATATGCGGGTACAGATCGGATACAAATTGGATACTTCTCTTCCCATATCTTAACCCATATTTTTTTCAGATAGGCGGATTCGAATCCGGATATAACCGGATATCATTTTTTCAGATTCGAATCGGGTTTTAAACGAATTCGGACTCGGATCGGTCGGAAATTATCCGCTCCGTTTACACCCCTATTCACTCCTAGACACCAGAGAACATTTTAAGAATAGCCCTAACTAAATTGAAAAAACTTACATATATAAGGCTTATCATAAAAGTCGGGAAAATTTTGCTGATGCCACAGAAAAAATGTCTAATTTCACTTTTTCCACTACTCTTTTTCTCGTTTCATTTTTGTGACTAGACTGTGCTCTTCTACCTACTTTTGCCATTTCCGCCGATTGATTGTCAGTTGACTATCAGTCGAAATTGTTCCTTCTATTTTTTTATTTTTTAAAGATAATAAATGAAGTTCAATTCTTTTGAAAAAATTTTATATGATCCTAGCCTATTAAAGATGGTATCATAATTTTTTCCAAACATCATGCTCGAAAAAATTTATGGTACCATCTTCAACAGTCTAAGATCATACAAAAGAGACCATGTTTTTCCTTTTGACAGTTGTACAAATATTAAAGCATGAATGAATGGTAGATAGTAATTACTTACTCTTTCGTTTGCTTTAAGATTTGTGCAACTTATATTGAAAAGGAAGCATTGAAGCACTGTTCAAAAAGAGAAGTGCAAAAGAATTGAACTTTATTTGATATCTTTAAAAAAATTAAAAATAGAAGGAACAATTCCAACTGACAGTCAACTGATGAAAATGGCAAAAGAAGGATAAAGTGGAAACAGTTGTGGTAAAAATGAAACTACGGAAGACTAATGGCAAAAGCGAAATTCTCAAAGGAAAAGGAAAAAACTAAAGGACGGGAAAGATTGAGTTGACTTAAATATGGTAGATGATAACTGTTGGTTTCAAATCATTGCGTACAACAAATATGGTTAATTACCAGTAATAACTAAAAAAATATCTCTGTGGTGAGATTGGTATATATTTAGCTGAATTGAGCCAAATACAACTATTTTGTTTTGTTATTTTATAGGACTTCTAAAAGAGAAACACATACATTTTGGTATTCTGTTCTTTAAGCATAAGCATTGCTCCAATATCTCATTGTTCTGCTAATAGGTGAAAACAACCTATATGTATGCACCATTTTCAACCAAATACAACCGACATTCACGATATGCTAAATGTAATATATAAGTTGGTTACCATAGTCATCTTTAAGCCTCCCTAGCAGAGAGGTCATGGGATCAAATCCCGGTAAATCCACAAATAAACCCACATATGTATAGTTAGCGGGACGAAGTGTGTGTAGTATAGTGCGCAAGTTAGAGGTACATGTTAGTCACCAACAAAACATATAGTAATTTTTAATTCAATTCTCAAAGGAAAAGGGAAAAAATAAAGGATGGGAAAGATGAGTTGACTTAAATATGGTAGATGATAACTGTTGGAGTCAAATCATTGCGTACAACAAATGTGGTTAATTACCAGCAATAACTAAAATAATATCTCTCTTGTGAGATAGGTATATAGCTAGCTGAATTGAGCCAAATACAACTATTTTGTTTTGTTTTTATAGGACTTCTAAAAAAGGGAGACTCATACATTTTAGTATTATGTTCTTTAAGCATACGCATTGCTCCATTTTCTCATTGTTCTGCTAATAGGTGAAAACAACCTATATATATGCACCATTTTCTACCAAATACGACCAACATTCACGATATGCTATATGTAATATATAAGGACAAGCTCCTTAATATAATGAAGGGTTTATGGAAAATGCTTCGATACTATGCCAAAAACGAATTATCACAAATTTCAAAGTGGATGAATTAGGGGTATGTCTTTTCTTCTTTAACCATGCATGCAGTAACAACGTTAACACAGCTAGTTCTGTGAAATGTTTCACTGGTTTTGCTAACAAAGTAAATGAGGAGTTAGCTAGGGTATTGCTGTTCTTTCACATTGGTTTTGTTATAGTTGACCACTATCTTTATACGGCTTAAACATTAATTTTCCAGCAAGTGTAGAACACAGATGACGATTTCTTTGCTTGGCACAAGAAAATACGTTGTTTAAGTTATTTTTGCCTTATATTAAGTGTTGATAAGATTCATTAGTACGTGATTGACAGTACAGGCATGCATGTACATCACAAATTCATTGCAGCAAAGATTGTCGTGATGAATTTCCTCTGTCATTTACACTTGTACGAAAATATGTAGAACTAAGAAAATCACATATATAGTTCCTTCTGTTATTTGACCTTCATAGACATCAAATGTACAGTATCAGGTTTACACAACCTACAAAACTCTCAAATCATAAATCGGAATCCATATCTGAACGCTAGCTTCCGCCACATTGCCACCTGCAACGACTAATCAACTTCATATGACTGAATCATTTAGAACTGACTTGTGCGGTGAACTAGATTGGTAAGAATCACAACATAGTCATCACCAATATAGACCGCACTTCTTCGCGTGAGCATAGTTACCATATATACATATCTAAGCTCACTACTACACAAATGATCTTTAGTCCCGGTTGATAACTGGCTTTAGTCCCGGTTATCAAACCGGGACAGCCCATCCGGGACTAAAGGTCACAAACCTTTAGTCCCGGTTCCTCTAACCGGGACTAAAGCTCTCTCGCGATGTAGAAAAAATTATGACGAACTCAAGACTCGAACCTGGAACCTCCTGCATGCCACCACAGGACACTACCAACCCACCCACCCACGCGTATTGAATAGACTAGGATATGCATTCCTTTTAAAGTATGCTGGAACGAGCCTTTAGTACCGGTTCGTAACACGAACCGGGACTAAAGGTACCTTTAGTCCGGGTTAAATGTCTGAACCGACTAAAGTTTTTTAGTCCCGGTTCGTAATACTAACCGACTAATGTATGCTGCGTATGCCCGCCAAAGCACTCTTCTGTCCCGGTTCGTGGCACGAACCGGGACTAATGTGAGCGAAAAATCATACTTTTAGTCTAGTAGCCACAAACCGGGACTGTTGCTACTATTAGTCCCGGTTCGTGACTAATCGGGACTGATGAGTCGGTATGAAAGGTTGTTTCTCTAGTAGTGGCTGTTAACGATCAAACTGAGAATATGATAGGCGTGCATCTATTTCGTTGAGAAGTTTATTAAGCTATAGCTTATTGAATTTTGTACGTCGGGCATGCATGTACTTCACAGGGATATATAAATAGTGAAGTTAAAGTCCAGTTGCTTTTATAAATGACATTTTAGAATTTTTGCAGTCAAACTTCCTAAAAATTGACAATCAATTATATTTAAAACTATCTAGGTTGATCATGTAAAAGCGAATGTATCATTAGATTTGTCGTTAAAAGTAATTTCATGATATATAATTAAAATGTTATAAAAGTAATGGTTGAAGTCAAATATATTTTGGAGACAATGAAAAGTCAATAACAACCTCATTTAAAAACATAAGATAAACACACAGTATTTTTTTTAGAGTGTAACAAGGATATAGCAAGATACATGCCAGTGATGGCTCTCTTAATTAATTTAGCTAAGCATATTATAGTGCTGGGCAAAAAGCTTTTTAGGCCTCGAATCAAAATTGCTTTGATTACAATAGTTAATAGGTTTAAAATTAAAATTAGTCCATTTCGATCGAAAAAAGGTTAACAAGGCTCGGATCGATAGTGGTTGGTTAGCTCAAATTTGAAATAACCACTTAAATGATAAATAAAATAATTTCATATCAAACTATGTCAATTTCGAAAAAAAACTCGATAGCCAGCATATATAGTACACTGTAGGTTATGACAACTAAACATACAGGTATGAACATATGCTATTTTATATCTCAAACACCCAAACGAAGTACAATGTACATTCCGATGGCATGCATATACATTTACATTATAAGCTTACATTAATCAAAGGTCGATTATGCGGAGTGATCTACCTACATTCTTCAATTTGGTGAGGTCTTGATACAAATTCGGGTGAGCTATAATTAGTAGTGGCAAGACTCTAGCATAATTTCAATCTTTACTACCACAAAACAACAAATAGATGACGTCTTATTTGTGGCGGTTCTTTTGGAACCGTCACAAATACACTCATATGTGGTGGTCCTAAAGTAAAAATTTAGCGGGAAGACTATTTGTGGCGGTTTTTATTTGGAACCATCATAAATAACTGATTATTTGTGGTGGTTTTTCTTTGGAACCGTCACAAATAATCTCGGGACTATTTGTGGCGGTTTTTAGATGGAACCGCCACAGATAATCACATTATCTGTGGTGGTTTTTCTTTGAAACCGCTACTGATAATTTATAGTGGTTTTAGTGAAAACCCGCCACTGATAATATTAATATTTGTGGCGATTTTTTGTTAAAACAGCCTATATCTGTGGCGATTTTAATTCAAAACCGCCACAAATAATATTCCTATAAATACCCCCTGCAGCTACGCCATAGTTATCTTCGTCCCCGAGTACAAAACCTTACTAGCTGATTTCATATTTCGTTTTGCATAGATTTTTGTGCTTCTACTTCCTGTAATTGTTCCAAGGTGTGTGATTCGTTCTCCTCTCTTCATTTGTAATGGTGTCATTGCAATTCAATGCTTAGACCTAGTTTAATTAAGGTTTAGATGCAAGGTTTAGATTTAGTTTGTTTTTATTTACCTAGCATTTTGTGGATGATGAATTTATTATCTTACTCCATTAGATTAAGTTGTCTACCTTTTTTAGATGATGAATTATGATCAAGTATATATAAAATTTATTTAATTAAAATTATTGGATATTAACAAAAATAAATTTTAGTTAATACAGTAGATGGGTGATCTTGAAATTGGCTTGCATTTTGAAATGATGAGTTTATTATGTAGCTCATTTGGAGGTTAAATGTAATTTTGGCCATGTATGAGCATATATGAAAATGAAGTAAATAAGATTTGTTTTTTAATTACCATTAATTTCTTTCTATTAGTGCGTGCATATACATCTTGCTCTATTAGTGGCTATTGTTAGCCAATTTTTATCAAGTGTATATCAAATTTATTTAATTACGATTATTGGATATTAATAAAAATTAAAATTTAGCTAATATGGTAGATGGGTGATCATTAAGTTGGCTTGTATTTGGAGATAATGAATTTATTATCTAGCACTTTTAGAGGATAAATTTAATTTTGGCTAGGTATGAGCATATATAAAAATTAAGTAATTAAGATTTGTTTTTTAATTACCATAAATTTTTTACCATTAGCGCGTGCATATACATCTTGCTCCATTAGTGGCTATTGTTAACCAATTTTAATTAAGATTATTTGATATTAATAATTGTTTACATTAATTAATTATTGTAGAAGGACCGGAGTTGGATGTACAATGCAAACCGTTACAGCCGAGAATACATCGATGGCGTTTCTTCTTTTCTAAGAGCCGCCGAGGTGAACAGCTTACAAAAGAAGACGAAGTACATACATTGTCCATGCATTGATTGCAAGAATGAGAAGATGTTTTTGGACAAAGACCATATCCATTTGCACTTGATTCTGAGGGGTTTTGTACCAGGCTATACAAGTTGGACAAGGCACGACGAAGGAGAGATCATACTTCAATGTGATAACGTCGATGACGACGGAGCCGGCAATATGGCAGATGACATCAATTATGGATCTGATGAGGATAGGTTGGTCGTCGATGACGATAATAATCTGGCTCGAATGTTGCGTGATGCAGAAGAGAACTACACTAGTCAGAGAGAGCTTAATCAATTCAAGGGTTTGATGGAGGATTCGGAGAAACCTTTGTTCCCAGGTTGCAAGGAGGAATACACAAAGTTGCACACTATGCTTTCACTACTGAAATTGAAGACAGGTAATGGTTGGTCGGATAAGAGTTTCACGGCGTTGTTACATCTCTTAACGAACATGCTTCCAGAGGGAAACGTGTTGCTTAAAACCACGCATCTAGCTAAGAAGGTTGTATGTCCCTTGGGATTGGAAGTAGAAAGAATAAATGTATGTCCAAATGACTGTATACTCTATCGCAAAGACTATGCAGATAGGCATGTATGTCTGGTGTGCAAAGCATCGCGATACAAGCGTAAGGGTGATGATAGTGAAGGCATCGAGGTGAAGAAAGGTGCTCCCGCTAAAGTGATGTGGTATTTGCCAGTAATACCTCGTTTGAAGCGTTTATTTGGAAACAAAAAGCACGCCAAATTGATGCGATGGCACTCAGAAGAGCGTAAGAGAGATGAAAAACTGAGATACCTTGCTGATTCTGCCCAGTGGAGAACCATCGATAGGCTCTTCAGGGAGAACTTTGGAAACAAACCGAGGAATGTAAGGTTTGGCTTGAGTATAGATGGAATGAATCCTTTCGGTAACATGAGCAGCATTCGTAGCATTTGGCCCGTGCTCTTTGTATCTACATCCTTCCTCCTTGGTTGTGTATGAAACGAAAGTACATTATGATGTCGCTGCTTATTCAAGAGCCGAGACAACCTGGCAACGATATCGATATATACCTACAACCTTTGGTGGAAGATCTTGTGACACTGTAGAACGAAGGTGTACAGGTATGGAACGAGTACAAATGAGAGTAGTTCACTCTACGTGCATTGTTGTTTTGCATCATCAATGATTTACCTACCCTTGGTAACCTGTCCGGTTGTACTATAAAAGGAGCCAAAGCATGCCCCTAGTGCCTGAATGAAACCACTAGTGTGTGGCTCAACAACTCGAGGAAAACAGTATACATACGTTACCGTAGGTTCCTTCGCAGGAATCATCCGTACTGCAATATGAAGAAACAATTCGATGGAACAAAGGAGGAAGGTTCAACTCCAAGGCCTCTTTGTGGGGAAGAGGTTTATGATATGGTTAAGGATCTTAATGTTATACTTGGAAAGGAGAGTATTGATAATACATCGAGGTCCCATACTGAGAAGACCACATGGAAGAAGAGATCCATATTCTGGGACTTGCCCTATTGGAAGGACTTAGAAATTCGACACTGCATCGACGTCATGCATGTAGAGAAGAATGCATGTGATAGCGTGCTTGGTCTTTTACTGAATATTCCTAGCAAAACAAAGGATGGACTGAAGGCACGAAGGGACCTGGAAGATATGAAAATCAGAGCTGAGCTACATCCTCAAGACACCGGGAAAGGACGACTTTACCTTCCCCTAGCTTGCTACACTCTGTCCAAGAAAGAGAAAACGGATCTCTACAAGTGCTTGCATGGTGTTAAAGTTCCGTCTGGTTACTCCACAAACATCAAGAAATTAGTATCGATGAAAGATTTGAAGTTAACTGGCATGAAGTCTCATGATTGTCATGTCATGTTGATACAAATGCTACCTATTGCAATTAGAGGTATTTTACCTGACAAGGTCCGGGAGGCAATCATGAGGTTGTATTTCTTCTTTAATGCGATTTCATAGAAGGTCATCGATCCCGTTGGACTTTATGAACTACAGGCTGATGTGGTCCAGACTCTATGCCAGCTAGAGATGTATTTTCCTCCATCATTTTTTGATATCATGGTTCATCTCATTGTTCACCTTGTGAATGAGATAAATATTTGCATCCCTGTATTTCTGCATCAGATGTACCCGTTCGAAAGGTATATGGGTGTTCTGAAGAAATATGTACGTAATCGATCTTTGCCGGAAGGCTCCATCGTAGAAGGTTACACAACCGAGGAGGTTATTGAGTTCTGCGTTGATTATATGGACGAGGTCAAACCGGTAGGAGTGCCTGTATCTCGCCATGAGGGCAGGCTAGCTGGGAAAGGTGTAATAGGAAAGAAATCTACAAATTCTTACGATCATGTTTTGTTTGAACAGGCCCATTTTACAGTCTTGCAATAGTCAATTGAGGTGTACCCGTATATGGACATACACAAGGATAAGCTACGGAGGGAAAACTGTGGACGGTCAGAAGTTTGGATAACAAAAGAGCACAGTCGTTTGTTCAATTATTGGTTTAGGGAGCACATGTCTAGTGAAGAAATGATTGTTACATTGAGGTGGTTGGCAAAAGGGCCTTCAGGTACAATCGTTACATGGCAAGGATACGACATAAATGGATATATATTTTACACGAGAGCTCAGGATAGCAAAAACACTTACCAAAACAGCGGTGTTCGTATAGATGCATATGACAACACAGGTAGTCAGAAAAGCAACTACTACAGGTTCATAGAGGAGATTTGGGAGTTTGACTATTGCATTTTTAAGATCCCGGTGTTTTGGTGTTGTTGGGTCCAACTCTCAAAGGGTGTCAAAGTTGACAAGTATGGCTTCACAACTGTGGACATCGAACATGTCGGATACAGAGACAAACCATTCGTACTTGCGAAGCAAGTAACACAACACAAGTCTTCTATGTAATCGACCCATCAGATTAGAAGCGCCATGTAGTTCTTAAGGAAAAAGAAGAATCATCGGAGTTGAGAATGTCGTGGATGAGGAAGAGTACAACCAGTTTGATGAGTTGCCTCCTTTTGTAGATGGCAGCATCAGCCTTGAGGAAGAAGCCATTCAAGAAGTTACCTATCATCACAATGATCACAACGAAGGCTAAATTGTAAAAGAAAACAATTAGTTAGGAGTAATGGCAATATGTGTCCATTTATACAGAGTATTGGAAATGTGATGAAAAATAAGATAATGAAGTGAAATGTGATAATGAGTATTAATTGGAAATGGGTTGTTCATGACATAGTCTATCATTTAACAAAATTATTTTCATGATTTTATCAGCTTTAAATGTTCTCTAAAATTCAGATACTACTTCCTTAATAAGAAAATATTTTAAAATGTAGCTAAAAATGCATAAAAACTAAGAAATACATAATTTATTATTTTAAATATAATTCAACATAAAAGCTAATATATGGCTTATACTTATAACATCCCAATTTTCCCACTTTGAAATTGCTTTATGCAATTGAGCCCTCAAAATTTTTTCATCATTTTCAATGCTAATTAAAGCTTAATTTGGAATTTAATTAATTTAAAAAGGGTTTAATATGATTAATGCAGAAGTGAGCAATTGCAATATTATTTTATTTGGGTTCTTTATGCTCTAAATTATTTAACAAATTTTATAGAATTTGTTGAATTAATTTACTATTTATTTGGAGTTTCTAAAAAAATTTATATGTGGCGGTTTTTAAGAAAATCGCACAGAGATATTATCGGTGGCGGTTTTAAAACCGCCATCGATATATATCTGTGTGATTTTCTTAAAACCGCCACAGATACTGCTCCTATATAAAATACCTAGATGTCCCGCCGTCTCCTCTGATCTTCCAAATCCTCCCGCTCACCCGCCCCCACAACGTGTACCGCCTGATTTCACAGCCGCCCTCTCCCCTCTGTGGCTTCCTCTCCTCGTGGCCTCCCGACCAGCGTCTCCCCTGCGCCCTATCCCCCTCGGCGGCTTCCTCCCCCACACCCCCTCAGCCGCCGTTGTCCTCGACTACGTCGACACCAAACTCCGCACCCAAACCTGCACCAGCGCCGCCCCAGTTCATTTTTTCCGGTTAGTTCAGAACCTTGATCCTTTTGCTATCCATTGGGTCGCATATCATTCACTACACCATGCCCTAAATATACCGACAGCTTGTCTGTCGCTAAAAGCCACCTATAGCGGCAAAGATGTCCGCCGGTAAATCTTTTACCGACGAAAAAAAGTGTTTATATAAGTCCCGCCGGTAAAGACTTTTAGCGACAGCACAACTCTTTACCGATGCATCGTTTGCCTTTGATTTACTACTTTTACCGACGGACAAATCTTTACCGATGACATCTTTTACCGGCAGACAAAGCTTTTATTGATGAGATGTGGCGACGCTAAAATTAATTTTCCATTTTTTAAGCACTTATAACATATGACTAACCACTGCAAGATTCTTGCTAATACTTTCAATAGATAAAAACATATACTCCAATCGAGATCAACAATCATAACACCGCAACTAAACATCCACACATTATCACTCAAGAATATCAAATAGAATTCATTCCATTCCAGTTATATTAAGATACAAGTCCAAGACCATCTTTTTACATCAACACCGACAGCTTAAAAAGAAATCACAAAATCAATACACGCCTTCACAAATAGCAGATTTCACAAGTCCAATAGATCACCGAATGGAGTCCTTCCACCCTCGCAGGATGCAGGACACTACTGGCTGCCCTCGTGCTTGCGAGTTGTCGGAGCAGAGGTGCTGCAGGAGACCGCACTTGAGGAGGAGGGGAACTACAGTAAAAACACTATGATAAGGAAGAATGACACCAAAAGAACATGGCGATCAAGCATTCCATTGAGAGATTAAAACTAAGAGGTGCTTTGGTTTCTAATAAGACTATGCAGGTAAATTTTGTAATTACCTCTCCAATATCCATAGCCTGTGATCTCACTTTCGCATTCACCTCCTAGCCAACCCAAACAAATATGTCCCGAGTGACAATCAAGAATGTAAACGCCCTCTGTCATCGATCATCCCGAGTAAAGTGGTGTATTTCTTTGACCGATCAAGTAGATTTTAAAAGAAGGTTTAGTATGAGACATTCAAATACACCGAGCATCAAAACCTTAACATCTATGTTTTGCTTACCTTTACATCTCCTTCATGACCCTCAACAAAGAACATTGGTAGCGCAGAAAGAACAAAAGTGTCGGGGGATAATGAATTGCACATTTCATCGAGTAGATCCTAAGAAAAATCATACAATGTCTTGTTTGTGATTACCTTTGGATAATATACATGAGAAAAGATGAGGGTCACTTTCATGCTCTCTTCCTATTTTTTGGTTTGAATACTTGGATTTACCACCCAAGAGTTCCTGAATTGCTCGGTTTTTTCCCTCCTTTTGTGACTGGATGCAGATCTGGTTGTATGATCGTAATGCTAGCAACAATGAGTCAATGATAGCAATTCAAACTAAGTTTAGATGCCTACTCGGCTACTCCAAAGAAGAAATTTACAGAGTTGATAACCAGATAACTCGATATAAAAGACAATTTAAACAAAGTTTAGATGCCTACTCCAAGAGTAAAAACTAAGAACGCAATGTTATTAGTAGCTCAGTAGTAAAAACCAAAAGCAACAAAATGCACTAACACTCCCCTCGTGGCCTTGTTTTAGGATTTAGTTGGAATAGCAACAAACCGGAGGAGCTAAAGATAAGAAAGGTCAACATTAACCCATGGAATCTCGAGGCAATGAAGAAAAGGAAATGTCGAAGAAGGGATACTTGAAGATACCCTAAACCATTGAACCTCTCGCTTGACCCTTTACACTTCAGCCTTCTACGACAATACAGAGCAACGGCAATTAGAATCTTGATCAACATAGATTAATTTCTTAGCATACAAGAGAATGCCTTTGGACCATCGAACTAGCAATTTGGTAAATTAATCATACAAAAGCTAGGGATAGCTGTGTTCATAAGTTATATACTCCAAAGAGAGATTGACTAGCTGTGTTCATAAGCTATAAATATCGAGTTGAGGGATGTCCGTAAGTCATATACTCCAAAGAAGTCATATACAAACGCTAGCTGTGTTCATAAGCTATAAATACTCCAAGATGGATTGACTAGTCAGGTTCATATGCCCGCATTTTACCACACGGAAGTTCCTCAACTTTAGGACCCTACATTCATCCCTCATCCCAAACATACTTATAATGCTGGTTATGCTAATGGTGTGATTGCTCCTTGTTGCGTAATTGCTTCTATCTATCGACATGGGCAAAGAGGAAGTTCGCAACATTACTACTTATTTTAATTTTACATACAGATGAGTGGTGGAGAATTGAACATCTATTCTAGCTAAAGACAAAAGACGTTGGCTGCAATAGACAACAAATATGAATGTTGTTGTCAATATCATTTTCTAGCTAAAGGAGAAACAAACATTTTAAAAATAAATTAATGCCTATCCTTGTTGTTGTTGTTGTTTTCAATTTGCCTCACAAATACCACAGCTAGTTGGTTTTTCTACCCTTTGCATTAAATAAGATGACTTCCCCAATCGATTGGTAAATTGAAACACTTGAGGTACTTGGATATTTCTTCAATCGTAACTCGCCTAATTGCATCAAGAGCCTCCACAATTTGCAAACACTTCATTTAACCAATTGCAGCAATCTTTATGTGCTTCCCATGTCAATATGCAACCTTGAGAATCTAGACACCTTGAATCTTTTCGCTTGTAACTTTCAGACTTACCAGATTCCATAGGGCAACTTCAAAACCCGCAAAATCTTGATATGTCGTTTTGTAATTCCCTTGACACATTACCTAGCTCAATTGGTAAACCCAATGTTTGCAATCCTTAAACTTTAAAGGGTGTGGCAAACTTGAGATTCTACGACATCTCGCATGCACTGAAAAATTTGCACTTCTCTTCTAAAAGATTACAAATAAAAATGGGTATGTCTAAGTAAAAGTTGTAAAATTAATCTTGGTGGAGTGTTCTATGTACATAATTTCCAAGGATAGTCAACTCAGATGAAAATGAAATCAAAAACAAGATAATTGAAAAAGTTGAGTACATATAGTGCGCTCAAATGTACCATTTTCTTGTTCAAATTAATGGTGCGAAGAGATCAATATCTTTGCGGATCACGAAAGAGACTGTTGTCACGAGAGAAAAGGAAACGAAGGCAAAAGAAAGCAACAGATCATCGGGAGGAAGAATAAGGCATATATTTACACCAGAGAGATGTGCAACTTGTTTGACTCACGAAAAGAAAGCAACAACAGATCACCGAAAGTTAAGTGTGGTAGGTCGGTAGCTATATATAGGCACAGTACGATAAGCTTGTTAATTTTGAATGAATTCAGAATTGGTGAGTTTGCACAGAGGTCGATCGAGTTTCAAAGATTCGCCAAGTATTTTGATGTATTTTCCTATCTCTTTTCGAGGAAGATTACTAGCGAGAGAGATTTCTGGCCATGTAGTAAAAGAAGATGAATCGGTGCTAATTGATAAAGGTAGCAATACTAAAACACTACAAGTTCTTGTACAAAGATGATTGTCGTGTATCACAATTGACTAGTAGCATTCAAATCATTCATGAAAGAAGGAAGGAGTGGGTACTTAGCTCGTAGGATTAGCAGGGGCCGCCATGGCCGTAGGGATGGTGGGCGGTTAAGAGGTCGATCGAGTTTCAAAGATTCGCCAAGTATTTTGATGTATTTTCCTATCTCTTTCAGAGGAAGATTACTAGCAAGAGAGATTTCCGCCATGCAAGAAATGTAAGATGAATCGTGCTAATTGATAAAGGTAGCAATACACTAAAACACTACAAGTTCTTGTACAGACAGATTGCCGTGTATCACAATTGGTGAACATTTAGTTTAGGTCTTCGCCTATGAAGCATGACTAATATATGTGGTGTAGTTAGGACTCAACATGGCTAAAGTTATCTTAATCCATCATAACTTCAGCACAAGTTCGCATACAAGAAGGTAACTCAAAGATGACAATAATCTAGTTTGACACCAAAAAAAATTGCTAAGAGCCAACCAAAATATAGATTTCTTAGTTATCATCATATGTTCAAGTTAGCACGGTCGATGCCCAGAATGAAGGGTATGGGGTACAGTGCTTTGACACTAGATGGACTTGTTCACTTTGGTCCGCAATTCAATATAATGGAAAGCAAAGACATCATCCAAAGAACAATTATTTCGAGACAAAGAATCATCTGTTGAGTTTCTTGAAACCGAAAGTACTAGCCGATTAGAATTGATGAACAAAATCCCCAATTTCCAAGCAATCAAATTCAAATCTTGAATGACACCGGAATCTCCATTTCGAATATGCAATTGCTCGGCTAGCCCTAAATCTTAATTGCTTGAGAAACACACGCCACACGGCTATGCACATCTATCTCGCACGAGAGAATTTCAACAAACATATGGCGAGCATCACAAACCCGCAGCGCCGTCTGGCTATCAGGCTCGCGGATGGCTCGGACGAGCGCTGGCGGTAGCTGGCGCCCGACGCTGCGATTCCCGAGGCATGTCGCGAGGAGCAGATCCTTGAAGAGCTCAAGGCGTGGTCGGCTATGTCCCGGTCCAGCTGAGTATGGACGCGACGCCCACGATCTGGAGGTAGGCACGGAGGTCGCCGACGGACACCATCGGCCCGGCTGGATTTGGCGTGGAAGAGGCCGCGAGTCGACGGCGAAGCGCAAGGCCGAGCCCGCAAGGAGGCCGGAGAAGGCGGAGGCGAGCGGCGAGGACGGGTGGCGCCGAGGGAGAAGGCCGAGAAGGCGAGACGAATCCGGCGGCCGGAGGCGCTGGGCGACGCCGCATGGGGAGGACGACCGAGGGGCGCGCCGAGCCGGGATGGCGACGGATCGGGAGCCGCCGGGAGGCGGCGCAGGAGCAGGGAGGGCGGCGCCGTCGGCCGGGAGCCGGGGAGGGCGGCGCCGAGCACTGGGAAGGAGCCAGAGGCGGCGCCAGGAGCTGGAGTCGGGAGGTGGAGGCGGCTAGGGGAAAAATTTGGGGAAAACTGGCTCCCCTAAGATGATGTGGGCTTTTAGGGTTAGGGGAAATTTTTTGAGTCTCCCGCGGATATGTCAAATTATTTCGGGCTTTTGGCGGTCTAGTATCAGCGACAGATGATCTGACTATAGATATGAAATTACCGACACGCGGCGTGTTGCTATATGTCTATAGCATTACCGACAGACGAAATGTCACTGTTTATGGGCATTAGCGACAGACGCTCTGCCACAGACTTTTACCGACAGACCATTTGACTATGAAAGTCAAGTTTTACCGACGGATGTCTGTCTCTAAATCTAGGACGTGGTGTAGTGATTATCAGCCCTTCAATCCTATATGCTAAATTATGGTTGAATGCTCTGAGATGTGTGCGATTGGTTTATATTTTTTGTTGCCCTGTTGACAAATGTGGATTGGGGAAGCTGGAGCTCGCACGATTTCATCCTTCTGCATTTTGGTTTAGACAGCAGTTTTGCTAGAATTTTGATAGCCTACTATTGTTCAAAGGGGAACCCCCTTTCCGAGTTGACAGTTGCAGTGGGTAGGATAGGTGAGGGGGTATGAAAAAATAGTTCGTGTTTCTACAGTTAGCTTTAGAAATCTTCCACTGCTCTGGGAACTTACCGAAGATGGTGGCCAAGTTTGTGTGTAACTGAATAACAAATTCACAATGCCCAAGTTTGTGTGTGTGCTCTAACTTGATATGTCAGCTTTTGGGCTTCTCAGTTCTGAAGGGTATACTGCTCATACTATTGATGTTGTTGGAGGTCCTAGTATCTGGAGCGTATTTAGGTTATTATATACTACATTTCTAAGGTCCTAGGTTCTTAGAAATGTTTGAACTCTGTTTTCTTGAAAGGACATGCCTGTTGTATTTGTTAAATGGTTACTGGAATAACAAGAAAACCTAGCATCAATACAAAGGGTTGTAGGATTCTCGTGTAGATAACAAATGATGTTAAATTATTTTGAATTTTTTTTGTATGATCCCAAACTACTAAGGATGGTACCATAAATTTTTTATATCATTATCAAGCTTTTAAAAAATTTTAAAAATCTGACAGTGTTTCTGCCCAAATTTTAAAAAATCTCAAAAAATTAGTTTTTCATCAAATTTTCATGGAAGATCACTTTCTAGTAGGTTATTGGACCAAATCCGATGGTCAAAATTCAAAATCCGGACTCAAACCCCGAAATTTTGCTGAAATTTTCGAAATTACTGTAGCATTTCAAAAAATTTTTGAGTTTTTGAATTTGCCCGGCTTTTCTAATCTCGGGGGGTCTGAAATCCGAAATTTCGCCGAATTTCGACGAAAATTTGATCCCTGATGCAATTGGCCTAATATCTGAACCAGGAATCAGGCATTCAAGCAGAAGCAAATTAATGGCGTCCGGTTGGCTGTCGCTCGGAGCTATCTCTAGCACGTCAATACTAGTTGAGATTATACCGGTTTGGCTCTAAAAATTTTAGATTTCAGTACCGATCTATATCAACGGACATTTAGGATTTAATATAATAATATATATTTATAAATATATATATGTACTTATATGTACACCAGAAATTCACTTATAATATTACTCTAAATATTTACAGTAGTATTAAATATAACATATAATTCAATAAATCATATTATCAATTCTACTAGTATGATTAGTATTGACCGATATCAAAGCCAATATTGCCTATTATGAAACCGGTATGATCGATATTGAGTCGATATAATCAATATTGACCAATATTGAGACTTATATAATTCACAAAAATACTTTATACTGATTTAGATGTTAACATAATACAGACCGAATTGGTAACTACGTCTCTAGCCCACGAGGGAAAAACGAGAGTTGACGCGCCAATAATTTTGCCATGCAAAGGGTCTTGTCAATGGCTGGCTAGGCTGAAATACCCCGAAAATTTCAAAAATGGATTCATCCGAATTTGTTGGATTTATTTGAATTTTTGCCAAATTTTCCTGATTCTATTTGAGCATCTATTGAACCCTTTCCGCTTTTGGCAAGATCATCAGAAACCCGCCTTCCCATTTCGGGAATACGCCTTCTCCCTCCGGCCGATTATCTCATGCGCTGGCCCAGCATACCTCCCCCTGTTCTTCTTCCCCGCCTCCCCTTCCGAGATGTTGCCTCCGGCCGAATCGCCTCCCTTCCCTTCGGCCCAAGTCACCATGGCCCATTCCCCGCGCGCACCTCAGCCAGTTCGCTCGCCAGCCCAGCTCCTCACCTCGGCGTCGTCTTCCCCGATTTGGCGCAGCAGGCTCCGTTCGCCACCCCAGCGCCGCTTGCCATTTCCATGCGCCTGCAAGCCCTTTTCCGTCGCCATTACTCCGCGTCGAGTCATCACCTGGCACCGCTCCGCCTCGCCGCACGCGCCAGTCACTTCCCTGCCTCGCCTCGAGCCCTTCCCTCGCCGCGCCGAGTCGCCATTGCAATGATTCGGTCGCCTCGTTGTTTTCTTCGGCCACCGGCTATAAATGGCTTTCCCCGTGACTTTTTGCCTCGCATTGAGTTCGCCAAGTCTCGCGCTACCTTTCCCTCAAACCCGTTCGTCCTCCCGAGCCCTCAATCGCCGGCGCCATCATCATCTTCTTCCGCCTATTTCTCCCTTGCTCCGAGTTCGCCGTAGCCTCTTCCCTCTTCCCCGCTATTTCTTCCGAACTCCCAAGCCTCTGTTTGCCGTTTTGATCTTGGTCTTCCCAGCCTCAGCACCTTGCCTCATTCTTGGCGTCCTCCTTCGCTTGCTCTTCACTCCGTGGCAGTGGCCCTTCGATCGACCACTCGTGAAGCGGGGCCCACACGTCTGCCCCTCACCTTTTTTCGCCCAGGGCCGGCTTTGTCCAAGTGGGCCACGCCCCTGTGGGCCGTGAGGCCTGCGGCCCGTTTTCTTTTTCAGGAGTTTGTTTTATTTTCGGATTTAGATTCTTATTTAAAACCGAAAATCAATTTAATTCCAGAAAAATCCCAAAAATTCCCAAAAATCCAAAAATAGACAAAAGTACATATTCTTGACTAGTTCGAGCCACTGAGTCCAAAAATGATCTCCGTTTCGCCAAACCAAGTCCAGAAAATTCCTAAAATACCCCTAAACCCTAATCCGGACATTTTCTCTCTCATTTTCCTTTCCGTCTCTTTTTCTTTATTTTTTTTATTATTTTATTCGTTTATTTATCGTTCGCGTTTCTTCACGCTAGATTCGATGTTAGAGCAACCGTCGGCTCGAATCTCGGAGCAGGAGCAGACGTTGGAGCTATACTTGGAGCCGGAGCTGTTCAAAGCCAGACACGACATCGACCAACTCCCTTTTAGGCGAACCCTCGATCACGCAAGGCAAGCCACACTCCTTCAACATGTTGAACCCAGTTCCATTACAGTAATATGTATATTTCCGGTATTACATTACTTTTGTTATTTTAGAAAACTAGCAAATGTGGTAGTTTCGAATGACATGATTAGATACGACCAAATGTTAAGCCTGTTGTTATCCCCTAATTCCTTTTTAACCCTAGGTTATAAAATATTGAACCACCGTAGAATAGCAATAATTATAATCTCACCCTTAGTTGAATTAGATTAAAATCTTCGAGAGCTGGCTCGGGTGATTTTCAAAAATTGCTACGGTTTGGGGTCCCTAATTGGGCGGACCACGAGAGGTGGATACTGGCCCAATCCCCAGCCGATGACGAGGCCAGGTTGTGGTGTGGCGGTGGTACAGATGGTACCAATGGGTTGTGGTATGTCATTCAGCCGAGTCTTTGGCATTTAAGGACCGATGCCTTGGGCAAAGTAAATAACTTCAGATTCCGCTCAACCACAAGATGGGCCGGCCAATCCCGTTGACTTGGCCCAACATAGCTCGGTACATTGTACTCCCCTTTTGAATACCTACAGGATGTAGCTCCCGATTCTGGGAAGAGAATGGGCCGCTAAGCGACCGGGGTGGAACGGGAATGGTGCGGCCATTCATCGGTTCTCACAACAGTAGGTGTCCTCCGCAACCAGGTCGCTAATCCCGCATTGGCCCGTGGGATACTAGGGTGCTGTGGGCCCAAGCGGCCTACTGGGTAAGAGCTAAAGAAGGGAAGTCCAACGAAATGCTATGATTATCCCGGCCCGGCCGCATGCATTAAAGTTGCATGTTATTCACGTGTGGCACTAACGGTCGATGATATCTTGTGGGTAAAGCTCAGCACCTCTACAGAGTGATATCAATGGTATTCGAATACGCCGTGCTTCCGGTTAATGAAGCTGAGTTAATTTAGGGTGATGCCTGTATCTGCGCCCCTGTAGCTTTATAATTAAAACTTGTCGTGAAAGTGAACTTTGCAGATAACCCCCCCATGATATATTGCTATTTATGGTTTGTGTTTCAAATGTAAAATGAAACTAAAGTTTACAACTTGCATCCACGATACTTAAAACCTGTGTCTGCCTTTGTTTACCAATGCATGTAATATTCAGAATTTTCGTGTAGTTTGTTGAGTACGGTTGTGTACTCACCCTTGCTCCTAATCCCTCCCCCTAGATTTCCAAGAAGATGATAGGATTCCAGAAGGTCGTAGACGACGAAGTTATTTGGTTTTTGAAGGCCTTGATCTATCTGCTCAAGTCTTTCCTGTGGGTGTTCGGTAATGTATTCGGTGCCAGCCGCACCTTTTGTAAAACCTTAGCCGCTAGGCCCTTATTTTATCTGTAAAATATTTGCAATCGTTCTTTTATTAGGCAATGTGCACTTGGTTACCTGCAGCTAAAATCCTGAATAGCTGTAAAGGCATTTATACGCACCCCTGAAAAGGGCGGTCCGTTACATAGGCAGCTAGCTGCGGATCCAATCTCTGCTCCCGAGACTTCTTGCGTCGCAGCTGTTGCTGTATTCTTTTGGTATATACAATAAGGCTGTTTTAGCTTTACTGTTAATATATTTATATCAGTTTTATCTTATACATAAAAGTAAGAAAAATAAAGAGAAAAAAGAGCTTGTTCCTAGAGCATGTTCATGTTAAATTTATCCTATATAAAAGAGTGAGAAAAGAGCAGAGAGAAGAGAGCTGATTCTTATTTAGTAGTAAGTATTGTACGGAAGCATAAGTGGATTAGTTATATACAAGAGAGAACAAATAGTTAACGCACAACATTAAAGCCAACCTTTAGAGATAACTATTGTACAAACTGGTTTTAGTGCTTACTCTAGATAACATAAATAGAAGATGGAGTAAGCAACTAATTTTTGTTATTATACTTGCTTTTATTTAGTAGTAAGTATTATATAGGAGTATAAGAAAATTAATTATGTATATGAAAAAAGATATAGTTGTTATATAGTATCTAGAGTTAATTTTTAGAGACGGTTATTATATAAATTAGTTTTAGTGTTTAATTAAAAGTGTGTGCACAATGCATGCACTAGGCCTGTCAGTACATGGCCAGCTTATCTGCACAGTGTCGTAAGCCTTGTCATGTGCACAGGAGAAACGCAGCAATGATGACGCATCTATCGTCGCGTTACTTCTGGCCCGTTCAGTGATGATGCATGACGACTCAGTCCGAGTGATGTTTTTCTTTTCTTGGGACGTACGTTCATGTACTACCGCGTGCTCAGGAACGGCACGTACGTACTGAACTGTGTTGATCGGAGCGGTGCGAGTTAAATGCTTTAGGACGAGCGAGCTAGACTTTCACGGATCGATGTTAGGGATGGGCCCTCGTTGGCTGGTTGCTAAAACATATACTCAGCACGTACTACGTACGCACATGTACGAGAGTACGCTTCTTCACGGGCGCGGGTGCTTTCCATGCTAAGTTGCTAAGTGATATATATATCTAGTGCAATTAAAGTTATGGTGTAATTATCGTACAACTCTACTAAAAAAAGTTTCAAAAAATTTAAAAAAAAATTATGGATGTACATCTCAGCTTACCACATCTACATATAAAATTTCACGATCAAATTCGTCCTATGCTAGAAGTTACAAAAAAGACAAATTTAGGGTGCATTTGAACTATTCAAGTTTGTCAGAAAATTTGTCTTTTTTATTACTCTTAACATAGGACGAATTTGATCATAAATTTTATATGTAGATGGGTAAGCTGAGATGTACATCCATAATTTTTTTTTCAAAATTTTTTGAAATTTGTTTTAGTTGGGTTGCATGGTAGTTGTATCAAAACTTTAATTGCACTGGATATATTACCCCTAATGCAATAATAATTCATGAATATATATGGCCATGAGAATTAAGTTGGCGTCACTGTCTTCCATATGAACCTCCCATGCATCTAGTGAGGTTCTTATTTGCCATTTAGTTTCAGTACGTTCACTTCGTGATTCACGGGGCAGCGTAAGCTCCGTCGATCGATTTTGGATGCACTAGATACAACTCCTCTACGGTACACTAGGTTTAATATAAATAATTTATTCTTTTCTATTTAATAAGTAAGATTAGTTAGTATTTATTATACTTCTTTGGTAGCAGAGTAATTGAAATATCTTCGATAAATGATTGGCTAATCTAGTTTCTTCTGCCTAATCTAAACTACAGGTACAATGCCCTGTAAGAATTCTCTTAGACATACCTACTCGTGGCTCGATCAATAACAAAGTAATCTGTGATGGAAGGCTATTCTGTTTATAGGATTCTTGGGACTATTCATATCTTAACTACTGTGATCTGTTCCAGAGCTCTGAACTCAACCACTACTACAGAACCAGCTATCACAAGCGGCTCGTAACCCCCTTTACAAGCGGTTTTATAACCGCTTCTAAGCAACCGCGTGTGATACCCGTCGGGTATGACAAGCGGTTGCTCAACCGCTTAGGCTGTGGCACGAAGCGGTTGGGAACGTGTCCAGAAGGCGCAGTAGCCGCCACGTGGGGACGCCACAAGCGGTTCGTGTTACAAACCGCCAGGAGAACGATATTCGAAGCGGTTAGTATTACGAACCGCTAGGAGAGCAAGACTCGAAGCGGTTGGACTCACCAACCGGTTGTGGAGAGAGTTTTCGATTATATGCATTATAGAATATGTTCTTCTGGTGTTTTTGTATATCGTTTTTGACCGTGAAATTAAATATGAGTGGAGGAGTTTTTTGCAATTAAATATATATTACATATGCATACTCATACACATGTTCACATGCTAGCTCAAGACACAAAAAACGAACTTAATAGTGTAAAAATGGACAAGTACATACACGCAACCGACGTTTATAAGTTTGAATGATGAAAAAATGATTATCGAACTCATTTGTTGCATGCGTCACTCTTTATGTCCTTGGTCGACGTGGATGTCGTCATCGCTCAGCGGTGTCCAACGCAGAAACCTTACATGGAACTCGCCATTTGGAGATACAACCTCGCTGACAAGGAAGCCGATAAGTTGTTCTTGGAGGCGCGACCGGTGGAGGGAGCACGTTAACGTGCTCATCGATGTTGGGTGACAATTAATTAAGCGGGAAGTATATAAATATCCGATCACATGCAATTAATTAAAATGTAAGTTGTAGCTAACAAATTGACATGCATATACTGAACCTCAAAGATAATGTTCCAAATGCCGCCATGGATAAAACTTTGAATATAGTGGAACACGAGTAGCCACATAAGTTGTTTCAAATTGCCCGGCGCTTAACCTTCACGGGAGAAATTTGAGAATATCGATGAAGAACCGATATGGCGATGTATATTAATAATAGTTTTTGTAGTATGCACTGCAAAGTGCTTACTATGACTTCAATTCTTTCTCGAATTCTCCTTTTGCTTCTTCTTAAACTTTGCAAATGTCTTGTTAAGGATGTTAATGAACCATTGGTATTTTTGGACCGGATTCTTCTTGAGTCATAAAGCGTAATCCCGCCGTTGTCAAGCTCGATGACTAGAAGGATCCAAAGGAAACCTATTCAGATATTGCAACATATGGATAAGTAGCTACTCGTACTATCAATGGCTTAAGAAATACAAGAACAAGAGGTTTGTGAGAACACGACTTGAAGTTGAAGGGCGTATATGTACGGTTTGTAGTGTTGTTTCAACAATGCATGCAAAAGGTATTCCTCAAGTAGCTGTTTTTGCTTGCGCCAGATGACCAGATTTTCTCGTTGACAATCTCGGGTCGATGAAGCCAACGCTCTGTTTGCCCGATCTTTTACATCGTTGTATCTCCATTCTACATAAGAAGGATAACTAAGTTAATTAGATTTTCAATTTTGTGGTGCGGAGGAAGCAAACGGTAAACTTAGTAGATCGACACTTACAGACACCAAGCAGACATGAAAGACACGTTGACCTCGCCTCCTTGGTACACATGGTACAAGTCATCGAATTCCGACCATAGTTTCGTGTTGTTCCCATGAAGAAATACTCATCTTGGAAACGGAGGAGGAACATTGTATATCCTTTAGATGCCCTTTCCATGTACCATTCATGCATTTGACGATCTTGGTTGGGAGATCTTTTATATCCTTTGGATCAATTAGCGCTTTTTTAGAACTCATACTTCCATTTGATTGGTGCCATTATTGGAATATCTGGTCTAATGATTTGAGTCCCGCCTCCTTCAGAATGCCATTCTCTCAAGTCCTCGGCACTCACGATCTTCCACTTTCTTCTTCTTTCTCGCCAAGGAGCCCGTGTATTTTGCAATCGTAGCCTTTCTTATTGTCCTTTGTAGTCGCCATCACAAAGGCGGCGCTGTTCCGCATGACCGAAAGTGCTTCACGCTTTTTTATCTATTTTAAGCTTGACTCTGGCTTCTTTGGCGAAGTCGCTCGCCACATCCGTCTTTACGGATGCTGCTAGCTCCTCATGATCAGTCATATGGCCTCTTTGGCGGTTGTTTTGACATTCTCTGGCTGCCGGATGCCGATTTCGTGGGAGGAGGTGCTAGTGTGGGATCTCTCCTTCTGACATCGAGCTTCTTCCTCGGGGGAGATGCTGGAGGCGTGGTGACTGGAGATGTTGGGTGCTTACTTTCAAAGCGGTGGCGGTGGCGGCGAGTCGGGCTTCTTTGGAGCGGAGGTGAAGGAGGCGTGGCTCGACCATCGGGAAGCATTGCGGCAAAGCGACGCTGGAGGAGTCGTGGGTTGTCGATGGAGGAGGCGTGCTTGCTCTCGAGCTGGCTCAAATTGCGGGCCTCTCTTCTTTGGAGATATAACCTCCACACCATCTGGAAATATGATGTACTTTTTGCGCCATAGGATGAATGTGCCATGGAGGGCTGCCCAAGGTTGGTCACCTCGCCGCCCCTGTGAATATCGAGAACGAGATCTTCGGCCCCCACCACCTCTTCCACCGTGACCTTGGAGTATCCGGAGGGTATCTGGTTGCAGTGGAATGTCTCGCCCGCCTCCACCGGATAAGCCATGCCGTAAGCCACCTTGAAGGAGAGGTTACGATATCAATGTGTAGCTCGTGACCGGCGGCGAACCTTGATGCTGCCCACGGATGACGGGCGTAAGGGTAAATCACATAGGCCACGGCGACGCCAAGAATCGCTCTTTGGCGCGGTCGGACTGATCACGGATTCCGGCGCCGCCTGAACATTGGTCGAACGTAGTGCTCCCTGAAGCTGGCTCATTGCTTCGGACACTTTTTGCGTGACCAGGTCATCGATGGAAGCCTTCGTAGCTCTAAGCTCTTCCTCCAATCGGCTCACTCTACTCGATCTCTCCTCTTGCTTCATCCCGACTCGTAAGTGCTTGAGTCTTTGGCAAAGCCGTGCCTCCATGGCACCTTCCGAAACCTCGTGTCCGCCCGGGTGCTCGTGGTTTTGAAGGGCATATGTTAGCTCGTCATTCTCCCGTCCGTCGACAGCGAACTCGACCGAAGTCGCTTTCGATTGCTTCGCAATCCTTTCACCAACTTCTGGATATCTTGCCATCACCAAGCTACCATCATCGCAAGGCTGCCCGTGACCCAATAACCAATTGCGCATGCGGGCTCCCAATTCTCGCCAGTATAATATCGTCGCCAAGCTCATCTTCCCGCTTGTCCCATTTCTTTGCATTTTGATGTAACCACCGGTCCCGAGATGGTGGTGGTATTTCTTCTTCGTGCATTCACCTTGTTTTTTCTCTCGCACTCGCCCCGCATCCGGCGGCTTGTACTCCTCGAAAGCATCCCAATGATCGCCGGCTTAGGAAATTTATTGAAGTCCGCCTTTCTCCTTTGTCGATGTACTTGCGGGTGAGGGACGACTTCCACCGCTTTGAAAGGAAGTTGCCATCTTCTTCAAAGCCCATCTCTTGGCCTTCGTTCAGATCCTTCCGAAAAGTGAAATTTTCCTTTATATCATTCGAGAGCAGTTCCTTGGTAGTGCGCAGGACTTCACCCATTTCGGATGTCGATTGGGACGTGATCCCTCACGTGGTAGCCGCAAGCGTTGTTGAAAGGCCCAATTGCTGATTCCGGCTAGCAGAGACTCCGTCGTTCTTAACTTGGTTATCACGCACTTTGTCGAAGGCTTTTTGTTAGGTCCTCGATTCATTCCGGATTTGGGTGGCGATGAGGTACCGGCCTGGATACACAAACACATATAATATGAATGATTTTAGAATAATTAAATGTTTACGGTGAATTTATAATGGGTAAGAGTATACCTCGGTACCAGTGTTAACGGCCTCATCGACAGCGTCAGCAGCAACATCGTGATTTTCCGCATCAGTGATAACGGCCTCATTGGCTAAGACGCTACCCAATAAGAATGGTCTCGAACAATGATTTTCCGCTTCATCGTATTCCGGGTCACCACGTCTTGGTGTCGCCATCTAGAGTAGAGCAAATCTCGAGGCTTAGATTATATACGAAGACAAGATTGTTGAGAACAATTCGAGGCTTAGATTATATATGAACTTTCTGCATGCAATCATATACTTACACATTTCACATGATACATATACAATTGACAATTCACATATACTTATACATTTCACATATACTTACACATTTCACATAGACTTACACATTTCACAAGATACATATACAATTGACAATTCACATATCCTTACACATTTCACATAGACTTACACATTTCACAAGATACATATACAATTGACAATTCATATACTTATTTGTGAATAAAAAATAACGAATCATTCTTATTCCACACTAATAAGGAATGATTCATTAATTTTTATTCAAGAAATTTTACCGAGTGTACGTCTTCATCGACCAAACCTCAATCTGGAATAAAGGATAGATTGTGATTACGCCCCGGGCATAAATAAAGAGGAATGTTAATGAATCACCGATGGAGAGCAGAAAACTAAATCATCGAGACAACAATTTAGCAACTATTGTAGTAAAAATATATGAAGTGCTAGTAAAAAATATAATAACACATTTCACATATACTTACACATTTCACATATACTTACATATACTTCTAATCTTCGACACTAGTAGTCACTTGGCTATTATTTGAGTTGAACCCATTAAGGCCGCACATGGCTACATCTACTTGATTTACTTAACTCACCGACATTAAAGAACATTGATATGAAGGGAATATGTATTGTGGAGAATGGAATCCAAGTACTAGTCTGTAGGATTAATCACATGCATCTGCATGGATTAATTTTACTTCCATCGCTACAATGTGACAAAGGAGAGATTAATATGTGAGCAGGAGTACTACTCTACTGGCTCTGCTTCTCTCTGCCGACTACTACTCCCTCCCTCCCGCACCCACCATAACACATGAACACTAACAGAACAAAAAACCATTTCATAGCCATCCATTCAACACTCCTTGTGGGCACTAATCACAACACTTCATAGCCATCCACTAATCACAAAGACAACATAAACACTCCTTGTGGGCATTTCACCGAACACCTTGTGTGCATAAAAACAGAGAGAGCGGAGGGGGCGTTTGCTGCACCTAGGATCTCCGGTCCTCCCGGTGGAATGGCGGGCGGCGCCGAGCGGTGGCAGAGGAGGTCCTTGGCGAGGTGGCGTCGGTGCTGGGACTCGGCTTGAGGTGGCGACCGAGAAAATTTGGGTTGTGAAGCGGGGACTTAGAAAATTTGGGGTGTGAGGAAGAGCGGGCAAGATGAACTTTATATAGGGCACCCACTTCTACAAGCGGTTGGTAATAACAACCGCTTGTAGAAGTCTCTCAAGCGGTTAGTATTATCAACCGCTAGAAGAGGACTTCTACAAGCGGTTGGTATTACTAACCGCTGCGTAACGCATGGATGGGCGGACAGTGAAAGGCCCTATATGTAGCGGTTGGTATTACCAACCGCTTGTAGAGGGTGCTCTACAAGCCGTTCGTAATACCAACCGCTTGTAAGCGTCTTGACCGCGTAATATTAAAAACAATACGGTGCCCACATAGCTCGATAAGATCTCTTCCTCCCCCTAGGCTGGCGTGGCGCTTGAGTGTACGGCTCAACCACCGGTTGAACCCGCTCGCGCCCCTTGCCATTCTTTTTTTTTTACTGTGGCCTTCTACAAGCGGTTGGTATTACTAACCGCTTGTAGATCGATTTCTACAAGCGGTTCTTACTACCAACCGCTTGTAGAAGTTGGTAGAGCTTTAAACTCTCTAAGTCGCATGCACTCTCCCACACCTTCAAATTTTCTAAGTCCCAAGCGCCTCTCTCTCAGACGCTCCCTCCTCTCTCTGTTTTCATGCCCACAAGGTGTTGGTGAAATGCCCACAAGGAGTTTTGTTGATATATTCATGTTGGAGTAAAGAAAAATATTGTTGATGGTAATTTGTTTCACTCTTTGAAGCAATTAATTCATGTCGACGGCTTCATCAAATGGCGAGACGAAGAGACAACTAGAGGCATTGCGGATGAAGCTATCGTGTCCTCGGCGCGGAGATCCCAGTAAATGTGTTCACCTCCGTACATCCAAGAATCCATCCCGAGTGTTCATGAAGTGTTGAATATGTCGGTAAGTTTTTGAAGTTATTCATTTGTTCATATTCCTTGACTTTCACCTTCCGCTCCATTCTTTCTCGCTTGAAGGGCACAAGATGTCCAGATGGCGTTAAGTAATGATAAAGCCACCATAGTCTTGAAAATCTTGCAATGCAAATTGCTGCATTACAAGAAGATTTGTCGCCAAGGAGAGTTCACAGATCCCATGACTAGTGTCTATAAGAGGAGAGATGCACATCCCACGCTTCGATGACAACAAGAGTATTAAAAGCTAGAAGAAAGGATGGAAAGAGTAGAGGACATGCTAAAGAAATTAGTTAATATAGCTATCATTGTAATGTTGCTCCTTTTAGTTAATATAGCTATCATTGTAATGTTATAAATTTCACAATCGCTTTGGGGTTTTTGTATGGGAATTTATGGAGTTAACTATGCTAAGCTGAATTTCTCTTTTATGGTAAAATTTACGCAGTCCTTTCATAGAGTGGATATAAATTTTCAGGCTTTGTTCTCATTTTAAAATGTGTACAAATGGTTTTCAAGCTTTGTTTTCATTTTAAAATTTGTATAAATAATTATGTACAAGCAATGTTAAACATCAACATATCAACATGATCATATGGAATAATTTGTATACAAGTAGTACATCTTAAGTCTTCGTCTTTACAATTGTTCCTTCGTTATGATCGTGACGTATGTAAGGAGCATCGACATCAACATCACGCAGACGCTTATGTCGACATCAACCTTTAAAAGGAGGGAGCTCGTCGAACTGACCATACTCTTCCTCGTCGGTGACGTTCTCAACTCCTACAATCCTTCGTTTGCCTTGGAGAACCACATGTCGCTTTGGCATTACCTTTTGCTTGTCCTTCTGCTTCTTAGGTTTGCTTGACATGTCCATTACATAGAAGACCTGGATCACATCGTTCGCGAGAACAAACGGTTCGCGCCTATAGCCGACTTCTGTGAGATCCACGGTTGTCATGCCGTATTTGTCGACCTTCACACCGTTTGGAGTCAGCTTGACCCATTGGCACTTAAATAGAGGGACCTTCAGAGGTCCATAGTCGAGCTCCCATATTTCTTCTATGAAACCATAATATGTGTCCAACTCCGCATTGTTGTCTTGGCGTCTATACGGACACCATTGCTCGTTGGTGCTCTGTTATCCCGAATCGTGTAGAATGTGTAACCATTGATCTCATACCCCTTGAATGTCACGATTTCTTGTGATGGTCCCCGAGCCAAAGCGCTGCAATAGTTCATCGCTTGACCCTTCCTCAAGGATGTACTTCAGAGCCACCGCCAAAAGAATCCATGTGCTTCGTGGTTATCCAACTCTCTGTCTTCCCCGTGAACTCGTGGCGAGGACACTCTTGTCTGTCAAGGACATAGGGGGCGACTATAGTTGATTGCTTGAGCGTTGAAATGTGCTTGCTTGAATGCAACAAGATCATTGCATGCAACCGATTGCCTTCCTATTGTCCCTTTGCCCCGTAGCCTCCCTCGTGTCGTGATATGGGGACGCCGATAGGATTTAGATCATTCATGTAATCCACACAAAACTCTATCACCTCCTCCGCCACGTAGCCCTCGGCAATGCAGACCTTCCGGACGCGAACGATTCACGAACATACTTCTTGAGGACACTCATGTACCTCTCGAAGGGAACATGTTGTGCAGATACATCGTCCGAGGATACCTATCTCCTTGACAAGGTGAGCGGTGAGATGAACCATGATATCAAAGAATGCAGGAGGAAAGATCATCTCGAGGCTAACCAAACTTTGTACCACATCGCCTCCAACTTAGGCGGTTTAAATGGTTCGACAACCTTCTGCGAAATGGCGTGCTCAGAAGGAACATAGCTTTGTGATTGTCCCCGCACCCACTCTGGCAAGATACCTCGGCGACTCACGGAGCAATCTGTGTCATCAACACAAGGCGATCATGGGATTTTAGGCCTTGGAGTTTGTTCTCTTCGTGTTTACGAGTCTCTTTACATTTGAGGAGTATCCGAAGGGACCTTCACCTTGCTCAAACACTCAATCATGCTTTTTTCTCTTCTTTGCTTGGAGTGTAGCTCGCAGGATGTAGAAAAAGTTGTTTTGTCCTTCTTTGTTTTTGGATGTAGGTCTCCTCACCTCCATGTCTTCAAGGTCCTTCCGAGCTTGCGGTGTATCTTCGATTTGCCATACATATCTATGTAGCCTAGCAGAGTTCAAGCAAACATTTTTCGTGATGTGCATGAAGTCAAGCGAGTGACGAACCTCCAAATCTTCCCAATACTGGCAGTCCCAAAATATTGATTTCTTCTTCCATGTGGGTGCATGACCATCCTCGTTAAACACATGTATGCTTCCAAGACCCTTCCCAAATACTACTTTCAGATCCTTTATCATAGCAAACACAAGTCGCCCATTACGATGCCGAGGCTTAACACAATTTCTGTTCCCAGATTAATTTATCGCTTTTCCACCTCAAAGCATGATGCTAGGAAGAAACTGCGGTGGCCCATGTACACACACTTCCGAGAGTTTTTCGGTACATGCAGTCCGTTTCATCTATGCTTTCGGTGCGAGCTTTAAACCCTTTGACAGCTTTGGTAGGACAGTTACCGAGAGCGAGCCAATCGTTGATTGTTACAAACAACAATGCACGCAGTTGAAATACTCTTTGTACTCATCCCAAACCCGTACACCATCCTCCCACAACTTCACAAGGTCTTCAACCAATGGCTTCGGTAGACATCGATGTCGTTTCGAGTTGCCGGCCTTCGATCAACAATGGCATCATGATGTACTTCCGCTTCATGCATGACCATGGAGGAATGTTATAGATGCAAAGCGCCACGGCCAAAGTGCTATGGATGCTCGCTCAACCGACCGAAAGGATTCATCCCATCGGTGCTCAACCCAAACCTTATGTTTCGACCTCATTTGCAAAGTTCGTAAGCCCGATCTACTTTCCTCCATCGCGAGCCATCTGCGCAGGTGTCTAAGCATCCGCCTTCCTTACGCTCTTCGCATGCCAACGCATCATCTTGGCATGACCTTCGTTAGCAAACAGACGCTTCAACCGGGGATCACAGGAAATACCACAATACTTTGGTGGAGTTCTCTTCTTCGACGATTCCCATCTAATTCACGGATCATCACACGCTGCACCTTATACCGGATTCTTCGCGACTTGGACAAACCTCCAAATCGGCATACTCATTGCGTCTACAGATACAATCGTTAGGACATGCGTGTATCTTCCGTACTTGCAATCCTAAAGGGCAGAGGACTCGCCGCTTCATCGTAGATTCGGGTAGAGTGTTACCTTCCTAAGCAACTTCTTACGAGTGATAACAAACCATTGAATGCCTTGTCGACACACCGCTTGTGGCCTTCCATTGCATGAGTTCTAGTGTAGTACGCAGCTTTTTGTGGCCCCGTCCACGCTTTGGGTACAAAGCGCCTGTGGTCCTCTACCATGCTCAAACTTCTTGTATTGTCTTTCCTCTCGTGAACTCTCCTCTCCATCACGGAGCATCCGATCTAACTCATCATCGCCATACTGCCGATCAGATCTTCCACGGACCCATATTGAGTGGTGTCAGGCATCCGTTGGCTCTATCTTCCTCTTCTTCATCTTCTTTATCATCTTCCGTCGAATCGCCTGTTTCTCCATGGTGGGTCCAAGAGTATAGTTTGCAATGAAACCTCTCGTGATCACATGGCTCATAACCATCCATCGCTCGAGTGCTCCTTCTCATTCTTGCGTCCACGCATGGACAACGATGAAGCTTCCTCGAGGCAAAAATGCAACTACCGTGTCGAGAAACTCCTTCATGCCATCTCTGAACTCTCTTGACCGACGGTCCGCATTGTACATCCATTGCGGTTCATCTACACCAATAAAAATAATAACAACATCTATCACAATATTTAATTAATTAAAGCTAACTATGTCTAATAGTTTTGTATTTTTAATCATTCTCGCATTCTTTTAACTAAAGCCAACTAATTATTTCTAATCCTGCTGCATTTTTTAAAATAAAACTAACTAATTGTTACATGTTCAGCAAACCTTTTCTATCATCCGCATTTTAATTTTACTAAATAAAATTATTTTTACCTTTTCCCCACCTTTGTAATTTTTCATCGTTTCACATTTATTGCATTTCATTCCATACACCAAACAATATATCGCCTTAAGAACAAAAAATAAGCCAACAATGTAAACAATACTAATAATTCCCACAAGAACAAAACATGATTTCTCAACATCCAATGCACAAAAAATATATATATATGGGGAGATGGATGTCAAGAACATATTACTCACCTTAGAAACAATTAATTCCAAGCTAATAACCTCAATTGAAAATTTTGGCAAGACCTCCCCATGAATCGCTATCGCCCACCACTCTGTCTCCTGCATGAGCTCGGGAGGAAGATGGGGTTTAAATCTTGTTGGGCGGGGCGGGGGTCTCTACAAGCGGTTCTACACACGAACCGCTCGATCTCCACCTATAGAAGCGGTTCGAGTTTTGAACCGCTTCTAGATATCTAGAAGCGGTTCTAGACACGAACCGCTTCTAAAGATGGGACTCCAAAGGGGTTCGTGTCAAGAACCGCTTCTAGAGACCCTCCCGCCTGCTGCCCACTAACCGCCAGGCACGAGAGCACAAGCGGTGCGCACCTAACCGCTTGTGATAGACCGGTTGTGAAGGCCGGTTCTGTAGTAGTGAACCTATCCTATACTAGCAAAAAACAATTTCTCTATATTTTTTTATAAAAGAACATATACAGTGGCAAAGACGAGAGAGATGCATGTACTCCCTCTGGTCACAAATAATTATCGTTTTGGACATAGATATAGTTAAACTTTAGAAACTTTGACTGTCAATATCTTTTTAAACAATTAAATTGGATATATGAAATCATATGCATAGACTTATCTTGAAAAGTTCTTTCATAACATTGTAATTTTATTAGCCTTTATAAATCTTTTATATACTAATTGGAGGCCCTCTAGAAGCCCACACGTTAATCAGAAAATATTAGAAATTCCCAAGTTTATCTAAAAAAATGAAAATTTGCTAGAAAATCCCACATTATTCTAAAAAAAGAGAAAATCTTGGTCATCCAATTTCCTCGCGCATTGAGCTTTTAGGCAATAGCCGTTTTTCTATCCGACTGTGTATGCATACTACCTTTTTAATTTTGATTCATATCCATATATACATTGATGGGCACACGTCAAATTTTCTTTCTATAATATGACACAAGATAAATCTATGCCATAGGTTCAATAAATCCACAATCACTACTATATAATGGTACATCACTATCGTTTCATCTGAGTCGGTTCTTAAATTTGTAGGAAAAAATGATTGTGATAGATGACTTAGGAGGGGTAGTAAAAATAATTACTATCGGTTCTAAGGTTAGAAACGATTGTGATGTAGCACTGGGCACATAACAATCGGTTCTTATGTTAGAAGCGATAGTGATGATCACACACATCACTATTGCTTCTTACAAAAGAACCGATTGTGATGCAGAAAGTGTAATCTTCAGAATCGGTTTTCTTTACGAACTGATACAGAAAGTGTAGTCACCAGAATCGGTTTTCTTTATGAACCAATACAGAAATTGTAGTCATCAAAATCGGTTTTCTTTGTGGACCAATACAGAAAGTGTAGTTATCAGAATTTGTTTTCTTTGTGAACTGATACAGAAATTGTAGTCATCAAAATCGGTTTTCTTTGTGAACCGATACAGAAAGTGTAGTTATCAGAATTTGTTTTCTTTGTGAACTGATACAGAAATTGTAGTCATCAGAATCTTTTTTTTTGTGAACCGATACAGAAATTGTAGTCATTAGAATTGTCATTCTCCTCCCACGCAATTTCACTGGTAGCCCTCTCAAAGCGGTTTTTGTGTCAATTTTTTTGACTAAAACCGATAGAGACATTGAGACTGAGTAGCTTAAACTTGGCATTACACAGGGTAAAACTTGACATTTAACATAACAAAACTTTGTGTTTAACAAAACAAAACTTGGAAAATACATAACATTTCCAAATCTCACGTTATAGACAAATATAGTTCATGCAATTTTGTAATGAACTCTGCGTACTCATTTCTATTCCTGCATTCATCACAATAGAAGGATTCGTAGTCCTCTCAATCGCAGGCCATTTCTGGCAGCACTAGGGTCCTGCTCCGACAGCATGGGTCCCCGCACGCCGACCATATTTCATGCCAGCTTCTGGACCGTGGCGAGGACGATCTTCCGGTAGCGCTTACACTTCCGATTGATAGTTTTGGCTGTGCTGCACGTGAAGTCGCAGCGGCAGGTGACCAGATCGCCCTCGACCTGGGCGAAGTAGCACTTGGCCAAGTCGCTCTCAGCCTGGGTGAAGTAGAGGAGGCCAAGCACGTAAGCCGCCGCCTTGTCGCTGCCAGTGGCCGCCTGTTCGAGCCACACGATGCCACACTGCATGTCCTCGTGCTCGGACTTGGAGAGCACGGCCTTGAGGCCGAAAACGTGGCAAGCCTCTAGGTTTCCTGCCCTAGCCAGGTGGCTGACGATGGCGAGGTAGCGCTCATTTCCCATCCACTCCATCTCCTCATTCCGCAGCGACACCCGCTTGCCCACGTACCGATCCTTTGCCACCTTAGACAGGGTTTTGTAACTGCAATATGCCAAAAAAGAAACCAATTAATTAATCAAATTGGTGACAGCGGGAAACTCCCATAACATGTCAATCAAAAAAAGAAACGAAACAGTGACTACGTTGCTCGTAGGCCATGCGACTGACGATATGGACAAGGACACCATTAGGAAGAATGATATCGAGCGCTGGCGCCATGGCTTGTGGTGTTGCACACGCTTGCTGACTTGAAGACGAATGGAAAATGAAGAGCCTCTTGCGCTACACACAAATTTATACCACTGAGAAGACGATGCGTCAGATACTATCAATGTCGGTTTCTTTGGGAAAACCGATTATGATTAAATTTGTATGACCGAAGACGATGCGTTAGATACTATCAGTGTTGGTTTCTGTGGAAAAACCGATTGAGATTAAATTTGTATAACCGAAGACGATGCGTCAGATACTATCAGTGTTGGTTTCTTTTGGAAAACTGATTGAGATATCTAATTGTTGTTTCCTGTAATAATACACCATTAGAATCGGTTTTATATAGAACCGATTCAGATAATATGTCATCAGAATCAGTTTTTATGAGAACCGATTAGATAATATTCCATTAGAATCGGTTTTATATGGGAACTGATTCAGATAACAAGTCATTAGAATCGGTTTTTTTACGTGAACTGATTCAGATGACATGTCATCAGAATCGGTGTTATATGAGCACCGATTCAAATGACTTTTCAATAGAATCAGTTTTTTGTCGGAATTGATTCAGATAGTCTTGAGCATGAATATATATCTTCGTTTGCAGTTCGCTCTCCATTTCATCTGGTCTAGCTTTCACCTCCTTCTTCGTCGTTGCCGCCTCCTCTCCTCCTGTCCCCTCCCCACTACACGCCCTCCTTCCCCGACGCCTCCATCGCCTCCCCCCCACCACCTCCTCTCTCATGTCCCCTCCCCATCGCGCGCTCTTCTTCCCTGACGCCTCCATTGCCTCCCCCCACCGTCGTGTCCTTCCCCGACGCCGCCTCCTCCTCTCCTCCTATCCTCCTTCTGCTTTCATTTAATTTTATAATATCATTACTATTTCTTATTTCCATTATTGTTGTTTATTTTTTCTTTTTCTTTTCGTTTTTCCCCACCGGCCAGACTTATCCCCTTCCCCATTCTTATCCTCTCTCCCATGCCACCGCCGACCTCACTCTCGGCTAGCCCCGTCGATGTCAGAAATTGAATGTGTGACATACTTGGTAAAGTAAGTCTAAGGGGAACGAGGTTGTGTTGGATTATGAGGTGGATGGTAAGGTGCTTGTGGCCTTTGCTCCTTGGTTGGCTGGGGAAGAAGCTTTCGGCCGTGGTTGTGATCCTATGCCTTGTTCTAGGCTAATGACGGCTCTGGGCTTTCTCCTGGACTCCTCCTGGTTTCGGTGGTTTTTTGTGTGGGGAGGAAATGGACTAAGGGTTGGTTTTGGCTTCACTTACCTTTTTAACTATGCCATTTTATCTTTATACTATGTGAATGTTTATCTTTTTATTGGATGATATGTTGCCTCTATTCATGTATGGCTGCGGTTACTCGACTAAAATAGGTTTGTATACTGCCGGATGATGAAACCCATGTTAGCAAATAGCGAGAGGTACCAACTGGCACCGAACGGTCTGGTATGTTGATGAGCGTTGTCCAATTACATTTGGGTCTGATGGCACTTAATTTATCTTATTTATCTCTCATTTACATCTATGATAACTAACGATTTCAGGTGGTCAACGTCGAAGGTCTTTCGGATATTAGATTGTAGGTCATTTGTAGAAGTCTTGTATTTCACCTATTGTAATTAATAATTGTGTATGGTTTCATGTATGAGTTCTGAATGGCACTTGTTGAATAATGAAAATGGTTATTACTTTTATTATACTTTTTAATTAAATGTGTTATTATTCGGTTTATGATCGCTCTTGTGTTGGCTAATCTTTCTATTGTTTCATAGTACTACACTGCTACCTTAGTTTCTTGGACATTTCGCTTCTTACATCCCCAGGAAAGGAGTACAATTAATCTTAATTAGTATGTCAACATATTTCAGTTCACACTACATATATAACAATGGATGCAGTCAGTTCAAAATTTAATGACCCATTTGGGACAAGGGAATTTCACACAAATTAGGTAGAAAACATATATTTCAGTTGACACTCCATAACAACGCATGGTTAGTTCGAAATTTAATGATTTATTTTGAACAACGTAATTTCACATAAATTACATAGAGAATGAAATATCCATTAACATTGAATGTTTCCTTCACATTTCTATGATTTTTTTATTCTAAACACAGTATGAATTTGTGGAGAATCAAAAGAGATCCGATCTAGATTTTTTTTAAAAAATAAAACCTTGATGATATTAAAAGCTTAAACAGTACGGGAAGCACACACTTACAATCTTGCTCAAGGGCAAGATGGGAATTATATTAGTGCAATATAGGGATGGCAATCGGGTGGGTACCTCCGGGTACAACTGCCGCCCGCCTAAACCCAAAACCCGAAATCATATCGTCCACCCAAGCCCACTAGACTTATCGGGTACAGATCTGTACCCATACCCAAACCCGATGGGTACCCAATTCCCAATGGGTACCCATGGGTAGCAGGCTTTGCTGAAAATAAAGAGTTAACGTGAGCTATAGATGACCAATGTACGCCAATTTATTTTATTTAATCAACACATTATAATGGCCTATAGGTGACCAATGATACTACAAGTTCAAGTGAGTACATATAAGATATTTGATGGTATATACTACACCATTCTATAGTGTTCTCATAGAAACAAATGTGTTTTCAAAGATATTGTATTTGGTTTCGATGAACAAGATGATAAGCATTAGAGTAAAATGTGAGAAAGTGATATGTAAGCTCATTCAATGACTAAGATAAGATAGGAAACTCAATTGACCTGCATTTAACTCAGTCACATAGCATACACTTAACATTTATGACTACAGTGATAGTAGAGATACCAACACATAATAAAGCATCGTCTAAAAGAAAGAGCATGATATATACACAATAAATTCAGAGTATGATATGTGCAAAACAAATTCACGGAAGCAAGAGACACAAGGTGACGCGGTTGGTTTGTCTAGAAACTCTCCGGAGTAAGAGATGGCTCGCCGATGTCTTTGGAGGACGCCGGGCGTCGGTTTTCGCGAGTTTTGGAGAAGGGGACGGCACAGGAGCAATGGGGCAAGGTGAGCATGGGATAGAGGACGCCAGGACGAAGATCTGAGAAGTGGAAGCTCGTCGTTTCATTGAGAAACAGCCGAGCTATGGAGGTTTGAATGCATTTCGGTTTCTCCTCATTTAATCCAATTCCGGCGAGATTAAGGGCTAATGAAGGTTAAAAATGGATTCTCCTCATCAATATCTTTCAAATGGTCCCGGCCTTGCTCAATTTGGTGGAGGAGATGAGAAGTTATGAGTGATTAAAGAGGAGACATTCATGGATGGCTTGAAACTGTAAGCTCTGGAATTTCAACGATCAGAGGAGGAAGATGAACCGTACCTGCCACGTGTTGCTTCCTCATTGGTAGGAAGAAATGAAGGGACAAAAGTACGAGAAATAAAATAGCAAACATGATCTAAAAATCCTAGAAAAATTCCTAAAAATATTAGAGATTATTTGGAACCCAATAAAATTAGTTTCACTGAATTTGGTTGAATTTTGGAATTTAGATTATTCCGGAACGAATATACTGGATTTAACGAAAGACTACGAGAGATAAAATAGCAAAGGGATTCCAAAAATCATGAGAAAATTCCCAAAAATATTTTGGAATATTTGGAACCTAATACAATAGGGTTCAGGATTTTTGGAGCATTTTGGAACAAAAGTGAAATTTTAAGTAAGGACCGAAATTCCGAATTTCAACTTTTGCGAACGGTGGCGGAATGAATTCCGAATTTGAAGGGATATGAATGCCAGGTTAAATATAACACCAAGGAAGATCCAAATTTTAAATTAATTATCTTAAATTAACTTTTAGCAGAAACCCGAAATTGGGGATGTTACAAACCTACCCCCTTAGAGAGAATCTTGTCCCCGAGATTCGGACGGAGAAGGAAAAAGGTCAGGAAACTCTGCTCTCAGATCCTCTTCTCGCTCCCAAGTTGCTTCTTTTTCGGAATGGTTGTTCCACTGAACTTTGCAAAACCTGATCACTCGGCTTCTGGTTCGACGTTCAGCTTCATCCAAGATTTTGACTGGATATTCTGGATACGACAGGTCTTCTTTTAATTCCATCTCTTCATACGACATCTGATGCTCCGGTACTCTGTGGCATTTCTTCAGCTGAGAAACATGGAAGACATCATGCACATCTGACAGCTGCGGTGGTAGCTCCAACTTGTATGCAACTTCTCCTCTTCTGGCTACCACTGGAAATGGACCGATGTAGCGAGGCGCAAGCTTCCCACTGACTCTGAAACGACACATTCCCTTGAGAGGTGAAACCTTAAGATACACATGATCACCAGGTTCAAAGCTTAACTCTCGGTGACGATTGTCAGCATAACTTTTCTGCCTTGACTGGGTGGTTTTCAAATTCTCACGGATCACTCTGACTTGCTCTTCAGCTTCTTTCAGAATCTCAGGTCCAATTATTTGTCCACCATTTGTCACTTTCCAATATAATGGTGTTCGGCATTTTCTTTCGTACAGAGCTTCAAATGGTGCTATCTTCAGACTTAATTGATAACTGTTATTTTACAATAATTCTGCATATGGCAAATTTTGATCCCAAGAACCTCTATAGGTCAAAGCACAAGCTCTCAACATATCTTATAGTATTTGATTTATCCTTTCCGTTTGACCATCTGTCTGAGGATGGTAAGCAGTACTGAAGTTCAAATTCGTGCCCAAAACCTCATGCAACTTTTGCCAGAACCTCGAGGTACTCAAGTAGGGATGGCAATCTTACCCGATTACCCGTGTGCTCGCAGGTAAAAGCCCTAATAGAGGTGGGTATGCTCCTTTTTTATTACCCGCAGGTATGTTTATGGGGGCTAAACTCTACCCGATTGGTAAACGGGTATGAGTATGGGGGAGTTTCACCCGTACCCGTTCCGCTTGATTACCTGCCACCTCCTATTGACATACGGGCTAGAATAGGCACCCATTTGGCCCCTGATCCCCAATTTGTAGTACCTCATTTTAGTAATTGTTGAACTTGACTATCTGTGTATTATTTGTCTGCATGTATTATTTTAATTCTTATTATTATATACATTTGAAAATTTGAATCATTGATAATCATTATTTAATCTATAGAATGTTGCTAATAATCGTAACTTTATCAAAAAGATTGTATTAGTACCCTAGCTCATTAGCTCCTAGTACCATTTGGTTGGAAAGATTGTTGATGGTGGCGGGTAAACGGGTATACCCGCGGGTATCGGGTACCCACGGGCGATGGGTATGGACGAGATTTTTCGCCCGTGACCCTTCGCAGGTATATCCGTGGGGGACATTTTGGTTCGCGGGTATGGGTATGGGCGAGTACTACCCATACCCGCCGTACCCGATTGCCATCCGTACACTCAAGACGATCGCTGACGATGACCTGATGGCAACCTCGAGATTCCCATGAAGCGTACTAACATAAGGAGAACTGATATATATCTATAGGCTAACGTGAGAATCCAGACCTGTCTCCCTCGGCGGCACCGGAGATGGGGAGGGATAGGGATCAAAACTAGGAAAGGATGAGTAGCGTGCTGTTAGCTAGGAGAGAAAGTGCAATTAACCACCATCTAATTTTTAAAAACGATTTGATAAAAGGAGGTTTTGATCTCGCTTTGCCTTATCACCAAGTACTACTCCAACCTTTTGAGAGCCACACTACAACAAAATCAGCCTTCCGTAACATATTATTTTTTGTATATTCATAGTTACGTATAATTGGAATATACTTACAGAAATAATGATGCATCAACCGATAAATATTGTTTTTCAAACGGACCAATAAATGTAGTAGGCAAAATATAACTTTGTGTGTGTTGTGATATTAATCGAAGAGCAAAGTTGTGAGATCATGTGATGAAAAATTGGTTGAATGGTGAAATTGGCATTGTAAAGTGATTTTGGTTATGGCATGTGTGGTGCCTGTGCATGTGCTATGGTGATATACTTATTATGCTAGTGATAGCATGATGAAGTTTGTTTGATGCAATGCACTCATGTGAGTGGTTGCATGGACTATTTTTGAGGCAAGTCGTGGACTTGTGCTCAAATGATCGTTTGTTTGTGCTGGTGATAGCATAATGGTTTTGCTTGGTGCAATGCACTCGTGTGAGTGGTTGCATGGATTGATGTTGAGTCAAGTCGTGGACTTGTGCTCGGATGTGTTTGTTACTTCATGTGCAGGTGTTGCTCGAGGGTGAACGTGGTCGATGACGGGACCGGAACTAGGTTCATGGAGGAACTGAGGTTTGAGACTAGGTTCAGGGAGGAATCGAGGTCTTGGTGGTCAAGGATGTCATGCGGGACGTTCGGGCTAGAGAACATGCATGTGAAGGCTGGTTAGTCACGTATGTGCAGTAGGTGGGCTGATCATGCGTGCAAGGATTTGGTTTTGGCCATGTTGGGCCAAGTAGAGATAGATACGAACTATTTCCATGTTGGAAGTGGAGTTATAGTCAATCTCTGTGAGTTTGCTCTGTATAAATAGGAGGAGGTGTCTCCTATTTATGGTGAGCAAGATTTTAGGGTTGTACTTTTTTGTTTGAGTAATGTAACCAGATTAGAAATAAAGATCCTTCTTGCATCTTCAGCGGCTGGTGATTTTTGTCTTGCTCTTGGCTCCAACATAGTTGATCAATCGCTTGAAGTTTTGTTCATCACAGCAGTCACGAAGTTCATCACGGAGTTCGGTTCTTTGCAAAGGTATCATATTGCGAAGGTAATATATTTTAATCCGTAGATCCGATCGGATTGATTCTTATTGGGTTTGATTTATAATTGAATCTAGTTTCTACAGTTAAAATTTCACGTCAATCCAACAGTTAGATCTTTGGAAATTACTGCTCGCTTGATTGATGTCTGCGCCGCCCGATCGCCGCGTGGTCGCCCGGATTCAGTCATCTTGCAAAGGACATAACTTTAGATCTGTAGATCCGATTGACTTGATTCTTTTTGTTTTAGCTGTGGAATTGAGTCTAGTTTCTACGGTTAAAATTTCAAGTCAATCTAATGGTTGGATCTCTGGGAAGTTTAGTTTTTCTGAACTGGTAGCTCGGTTGATAACGTGGTCGCCCAACCTGCTCGCCCAAGTGCCAAACTAGTTGCCCAAGTGTCCTACTGGTCATCCAAGTGTTCTACTAGTCGCCCAAGTGTTCTACTGGTCGCCCGGACTGTTCTACTGGTCGCCCAAGTGCCCAAACTGGTCGCCCAAGTGATCTATCGGTCGCCCAGACAGGTCTATTGGTTTCCCAACTGCATAAACTGATTTCCTAGAAAATTGACTTTCAATTGGGGTGTTTGAAAAGTTTGAAAATTTGATTTTAGCTTCCACGCAATCATTCACCCCCCCTCTGATTGCTACATTAGTATATTTCGATCCTACAAGTGGTATCAGAGCAAGGTTTTTCTAATTAATCTTAACTGGTGATTAGAAACCGTAGCGATGGATAGGTATTCGACAAAACCTTGTATTTTCGATGGTGTTGATTTTCAATTTTGGAAAGCAAAGATGGAGGCATACATTCAAGCTCAGGGCTTTGCAATTTGGGAGTAGGTGTACAAACCATATCAAGTTCTTGAGAATGATCAAGTCAATGAAACCAATCAAGCACAGGTTGAAGCGAATAGCAGAGCACGAAAGTTGATCATCCAAGGACTAGGAAGAAGTGATTTTGATCGTGTGATTCATCTCAAGTCTGCATATGAGGTATGGAAATCTCTTTGTGATTATCATGAAGGTTCTAACACTGTCAAAGAGGTTTGGCAAGATATTTATAAGAAAGAATACATGCGATTTGAGATGAAGCCTGGTGAGTCTCTAGATGATTTCTTTGCACGGTTCAATAAAATTCTTAGCAATTTACGTGCTGTTGGAGTTTTCGTTGATGAGGCTACAAATGCTAGACAATTACTTGGTGCATTAGACATGTCTATTTGGGAGATGAAAGTTACATCCATTAGAGAATCTACTATCATGAGTACACTCACTTTAGATGTTCTGTTCTCTAAATTAAAAACTCATGAGTTGGATGTTCTTGCTAGGAAGACTGATCAAAAATCAATTGCACTGACCTCCCAATCTAGCATGTCTTAGAATAATGTTTCTTCAAGTTTTGCTTTGTCTTCCTTGTCTTCACTAACTGATGAACAGATTGAAGATTTTCCTGAAGAAGATTTGGCACTACTCTCTTCTCGTTTTAATAAAGCTTTGCAGAATGTGAGAATGAGAAAGAGAGTTGGTGGTGGCCCTCCAAGATGCTATGAGTGTGGTGATCTCAACCACATGCGTTCAAATTGTCCTAAACTCGCAGGTAAAGCATCAAGAGAGGAGGACAATAACAAAAGAAAAGAGAAGAAGAAGTTTTCTCCAAGAAATAGAAAGAAGAAGAGCTTCATCAACAGCAAAGTTGTCCACCGGGTCCTTTCCGCTCTTGAACAAGTCAATTTGAGTGATGTGGATTCGGAGAGCAGTGAAGATGATACAACAACTCCAAGCAAACATGAATTGACAGGGTTGTGTCTCATGACTAGGAGTGATGTAAGCTTCACCGAGGATGATCATAACAGCGATTGCAATGAGGTTGAACCTTCTTACGATGAATTAACTATTGCTGTTGTTCGTCTTGAAAAATTGTTTGACAAACGCGACAAGAAGATTAAGAAACATGATGTTCTTGTGGAATCTTTGAATACTGAAATTGCTAGACTTAAATCTTTGATTCCTGATGATGATGCTTGCAAATCATGTGACTTAATTCTGATGAACTTCTTGTGCTTAGGAAAGAACATGTTTCTTTGTTAGAACAAGTCAATCTTTGAAAAGAAAGAAAATGAGAAACATGTTAAAAACGCTAGTGTTCAACTGTTGATTTGCATGATACAACTCATTGTTCTAAATGTGCTATCTTTGGAATTGAAGTTGCATGATGCAAATGCTAGGGTTTTTCAAATGACAGATGCTATGCTCACTCATGAAGTTCTCTCATGCTCAACTTGTCGCAAACAGAAAGGAAAAGTGGACGTTCCATATAATAACTGTTTAACTCTTTCTCGAAAAGTTGATTACTTGGAAAAATCTTTAGAACGGTTCACTTCAGGAAAGAAAAACCTAAACATGATTCTGGATCAGTCAAGGGTCAGTACTCATTACAAAGGTTTAGGTTTTGATTCTTATGCTCATCATAAATCACATGCTCCAACTGTTGTGAAGACTCTTGAAAGTGGAAAATTCGAAATTGTCAATGAGTCTAAGCAAACTATTTTCAAGTCTGCTAGTGTGTTATCTTCTACTATGGTGAATGCAAATGTTACTTCTGTTCTTAAAGCTAAACATCATGTTAAGTACACTTGCACTCATTGTGGTAAAGATGAACATTTAGTAGATTTTTGCTTTAGGCTAGCCAAACAGCAAAAGAAAGAAAAGGCTAAAGCTAGGTCTAATTTCAGGAAGGCACATTTCACTTCTTATTTTGTGCCTAGGGTGATGCAAACACCTTTTATTGCAAGAAACACGGGAAAGGGCAAATCTGATTTTGTGAATAAGCATACTCGTGTTGTGCCTACTCGTCGTGTGTCTCAGTACTGGATTCCTAAATGCTTTATTTCTAACCCCAGTACCAAGACCTCGACATCTCCTAGTGCTATGTAGGTTTTTCAGGAGTAGGTTGGAGAACAGAAGCTTAGTGGATCTTGGTCTTTTGCAAAATGGGATCAAGACTTGGATAGTTCTCACCCTTGAGATGGTTTTCAAGAGGCATGTGCAATAATTCTTCATCTACTTTGTGAGCTATTTTTTTACACTCATGTCTTTTACACTCACAGGTATCTAATTGTGACATTAGATGAGATGTTTGTTCATATACTCATATGTATCCCCTAGCATGTTCAATAATGTTATATCTTATATCATGCCTTTCATGCTCAGAACTCACTTATCATGATTCATGCCTATGCTTAATTGAACATACCATGATAACTCAAGCTCATGTATATCATCATCTCCTCTCTGTTGATCTCATTGGTTATCCATTTGAGGGGGAGTTATTGGTTATAGGTGAAAATTCCTTTCGGTTGCCTTTTTGGGAGGTTTGTTCTTTCAGTCTCTTGTTTTTAAAATAATTCCCTTCAGATGACAATTTTGTAGAAGGTTTTTAAGATGGTTGTTTTGAGGGGGAGTTCTTTGAAGTTTTTGTAATATTGTGTAACATGCTTTTTGTTTCGTGTGTTTCTTAAATGAAAAACAAAAAATGAAAAACAATAAAAGTACTGAGCATTGTATTTCGCACACATATATCATTTGAAGCCATGTTTATGCTACAAGGTCTTTGCAACTTCCTGTTTATACATATATGGTGTAGTTTATATCATGACTTTTTAAATGGAATGACAACTTGAATTAAATCTTGTCATGGTTGAACTTTCTTGGCTATCTTGATCCTGCTCGAAAAAGTGCTAAATATGAAAAGTTAAGTGCTAAAGTAAAAAATGATTGTTGATAAATGCAAGAACAAGGTAATGTACTGTCGCACTTCTTCTTTACGAGACTGCTTATCATTGCACTTTGATATGAACTTGGAAGAGGTTGTGTATGACTAAAACCATGAAACCTTAAGCTTGTGATTGCTTGGCATGGTTGAAAAGTAAGGCTGATAGTGCATGTAATTCCTTGAAATTGTTATTGTTGCAATCAAATTAATGAATCAGTTTTCCAAGCACAAATAATGTGCACAAAAAGTCAATGTTTTCAGGCTTCAAGATTGTTGAGAAAGGGAAATCATGGCATGTAAAAATCGTTAATAGTACTTGATTTCTAGTTATGCTTACTCTACATTGTTTATGTGTAGATTTGAGGGTGCAAATACTGTTGATAGCATGACTTGGTGATCAAGTTGTTACATTTGTGCATGATTCATAATGCTCAGTACATAAAAAAAAGGAAAATATCAACATAAAGGGGGAGAAGTTTCTCTTTTGCTCTCTTTTTGCATTCTTGATGAATCCATTGTCAAAGGGGGAGAAATTTTGGAATCAAAAGGAGAAATTTTTGGTCACACATTGCACATTCACACACACATTTCTTCTTTCTGTTAGGGGGAGTTTTCTCTTTTTGATAGGGGGAGATTTCTTTTTAGATAGGGAGATTTTTGTTCTTTTTCTTTTGGTCACTTTACTTCTTTTAAAAAATGGTGTTGCTATTGTAAGGTGAATGCCAATGTTCGTTTCCAAATGGTGTTGCCAATGTTTTCATCAAGGGGGAGATTGTGTGATCATGTGATAAAAAATTGGTTGAATGGTGAAATTGGCATTGTAAAGTGATTTTGGTTATGGCATGTGTGGTGCCTTTGCATGTGCTATGGTGATATGCTTATTATGCTGGTGATAGCATGATAAAGTTTGTTTGTTGGAATGCACTCATGTGAGTGGTTGCATGGACTATTTTTGAGGCAAGTCGTGGACTTGTGCTCAAATGATCGTTTGTTTGTGCTGGTGATAGCATAATGGTTTTGCTTGGTGCAATGCACTCGTGTGAGTGGTTGCATGGATTGATGTTGAGTCAAGTCGTGGACTTGTGCTCGGATGTGTTTGTTACTTCATGTGCAGGTGTTGCTCGAGGGCGAACGTGGTCGATGACGGGACCAGAACTAGGTTCATGGAGGAACTGAGGTTTGAGACAAGGTTCAGGGAGGAATCGAGGTCTTGGTGGTCAAGGATGTCATGCGGGACGTTCGGGCTAGAGAACATGCATGTGAAGGCTGGTTAGTCACGTATGTGCAGTAGGTGGGCTGATCATGCGTGCAAGGATTTGGTTTTGGCCATGTTGGGCCAAGTAGAGATAGATACGAACTATTTCCATGTTGGAAGTGGAGTTGTAGTCAATCTCTGTGAGTTTGCTCTGTATAAATAGGAGGAGGTGTCTCCTATTTATGGTGAGCAAGATTTTAGGGTTGTACCTTTTTGTTTGAGTAATGTAACCAGATCAGAAATAAAGATCCTTCTTGCATCTTCAGCGGCTGGTGATTTTTGTCTTGCTCTTGGCTCCAACATAGTTGATCGATCGCTTGAAATTTTGTTCATCACAGCAGTCACGAAGTTCATCACGGAGTTCGGTTCTTTGCAAAGGTATCGTATTGCGAAGGTAATATATTTTGATCCGTAGATCCGATCGGATTGATTCTTATTGGGTTTGATTTGTAATTGAATCTAGTTTCTACAGTTAAAATTTCACGTCAATCCAACGGTTAGATCTTTGGAAATTACTACTCGCCCAGATTGATGTCCTGCTCGCCCGACTGCTCGCGTGGTCGCCCGGATTCAGTCATCTTGTGAAGGACATAACTTTAGATCCGTAGATCCGATTGACCTAATTCTTTTTGTGTTAGCTTTGGAATTGAGTCTAGTTTCTACAAATAAAATTTCACGTCAATCCAACGATTGGATCTCCAGAAATTTCAGTTTTTCTGAACTGGTCGCTCGGTTGATAACGTGGTCGCCCAACCTGCTCGCCCGCTAGCCCAAGTGCCAAACTGGTCGCCCAAGTGTCCTACTGGTTGCCCAAGTGTTCTACTGGTCGACCGGACTGTTCTACTGGTCGCCCAAGTGATCTACCGGTCGCCTAGACTGGTCTATTGGTTTCCCAACTGCATAAACTGATTTCGAAGCAAATTGACTTTCAATTGGGGTGTTTGAAAAGTTCAAAATTTTGATTTTAGCTTCCGCGCAATCATTCACCCCGCTCTGATTGCTACATTAGTATATTTCAATCCTACAAAAGTATATTATCAAATGTAGCAAATTCCTTAAAAATCGCGTGTATAAGTTTTAAACATTAATAGAGATAGGGGAGCGCACGTTCTATATTCGTAGGAAATTTTAAGATCAAACGGGATGTGTTTATGGCTTCTCAACCTCTCCTAAGCCTCACCCTTAATTATAAAAGAGTGTTTCTTGCCAAATGGCTTCGATTTCGAGCTTCTACGAGAAGCTAACTACATCTTTTTTCGGCGATCTCCACTCCACCACATATGAGCCCCAGCCCCCAAAAGCTAGTCTCGGAAAAGATTAATTAAGCCGAGCCAAACGTGTCCATATACTCACCTGATGCAAATCTATGAGAGAAATTTCAAATCAAAGATCCTAGTAACTTGGTACAAACATTCTAACTAGGTACGTAATTAAACAAGTACTGCATACCTAGTTGGATATTGCCTAGCTGATCAGTTAATGGGGCTATGTTGGATATTATGACCATGTGATTGTCATGCTTCGAATCATCTAATCAGACTTTATGGATGCATTAAGAGAAATCTTAAGTAGTCCAATTAACAAAAATATGTATATTGCTCTGAATCTCCTCCCCGGCCCAAGCACATGAATGAGCATATACTATTGATCTTTCAGATTGGAAAGGCAATCGCACGAACAGTTCCTCATGCAATAATTTGGGCAGGAAGACAGGAATAAGGGCCTATTTAGTAGAGCTACAGATCCTGATTATCTAGCTTCAGTTTTTGATTCTCTATGGAATCGATTCTCTGGTGGAAGCGTTTCTTGTTTGAGAAATAGTTCATAATATGAATCACTTCAACTAGAGAATCAGGTGGGAAGCAGGTTTTTTTTAGCTCCTAAGCTGCAAGTCAAAAAACATGAATCACTTCCTCGGATTCCTATGTGAAACTGGTTGATTTTTTCTTATTTGCTAGATCGCTCATTAGCTTCTCATGGGGAAGCTGAAGCTGGGAGCCATGCCAAACGCACCCTAAATGTCAGGCCATGAAGGACCCACAACATGACAGGTTCCCAACAAGCAGCCCCTACTATAGCTAGTAGAATGCTTCGCTGTTTTGGCCTCTTCGGAGAATGTTTTTGCGAGATTAGCTGTGTTAGCCACATAATAGCAAATTTGGCCCTGTGCATGGATGGTGCAGCGCCTAGGACGAGTTGCATGTGTGTGCAGCGCATGCAGCGGTTTCCAGCCGCTGCATTTTTCCCACGCATGCAGCGCTCAGCAGCCGCTGCATGCCCGCAACACCCCACAGGTGCTGCCTCCTCCCGCCTGCAGCTGCTGCCGTCCGCGAAAACACCATCCCAGGGAGCTAGTTTCGCAATTCTTTCGCGTTCCGAGCCACAAACGCAAAACCAACGTCCGGAGAAGCTAAAAGCGCAAAAATTTCTAGCTAGTAAACCAAGACCACAGCGAGAGGTATCCCTCGAAAATTCACTATCAGAGATTGTACAACATATATATGCAGGCAGCGTGATAAGAAAAGAGAGAAATAATTGTCAGATTGACTGACCAGTTGTCGCCCATGCATGACTTGCTTCGCCTCTGTTTTGGACGGAGTTTTTGTGGTGTACGGATATGTCCCGCGGTGCATACATCGCTGATAATCGAGAAGAAAGCAACAGGAGTACCAAACTTCAGAATTAAAACAGCATCAGGCAACAAGGGGAGCAGATGAACTAACGTTTGTTGTTTCAATCTGATTCTTGAAAAGAGGCTGATCAGCACTGTTAATTATATTAACCCTTTATCTGCTGGTACGTATTCGTATAATCTTGTTGATGAAAATCTATGGCATATGATCGCTCCTTTGGTACGTACTGCATGTGCGTGCGCGAAGTTAGAACAAGAGGGGAAAACGATCTGAAAGAAGAACAGAAACAAGGTGTCTTTCATAAATACATTAATATAACAAGGTTAGGCTTTGTACATTGAGTAGTCTTTCAGTCCGCTACTTAAGTACACAGACCACGATAGACTAAACAATAGATAGATACGACCGGCCGGTCGGTCGTGACTCGTGACCCTTTACTCCTACGGACAGCATGCAGCGTACTGAGAGCAGGCCAAAAAGAATCTGCACTGTGACATGCAACGAACCAGGAAAAACTCTAGCAACTTGTGCTAGCTTTTGCCTTTCAGGCGGATATAGACCTAGGCACCAAGCTAATTACTCGATTCATTAAAATTAAGCCGAAATTCCGAAGTAGTAACATATATTCATGTTTGTATCCTTTAGGTCATGTATATATAAATCTATCATATCGATGAGTGCATGAGGAGCCAGTTTAATTATTACCAAGGTCGACCTCTCCGTGCTTTCCTTCTATTTTTGAAGAAAGTTATCAAAAAGCACTAGTGTCTCTAAGAAGCTTTTATAGTCCAACATTATCGAACACTGATTGGATCCTAGATAAAGATATTTTTCATCTATGTTAAAGAAGATTACTAATTTGAGGCAGCGTTATCGTAGTGCAATTTAGCCGATCACTGCTGCTGGCCCCGCAAGATGATAGACAAATGCACATCTTTAGAAGCAACTAAAAAGGTAAAAGATAGTTCAAAAAAGATATAGAAGTAAAACGACACTGAAAATTTAGTAACTAAATCTCCTGATCCACCCAATCATTGTACCCTAAACTCTTACAAGTGCTGTGACTTGTGGGTGTGTCAGGTCACTGGTAGGGTTTTAAATTCAACCATAGGTGATACTAAAAATAGAAAATCCTAGGTAGCTTTTATTGGTAACAAATGAGGTAGAACATAATTATGGGTCCCTGCAAATAGATGTTACTGCCAAATATCCAGATATGGGATATGGGCACGCGCCACAAAGTCAAAGGTCAAACCATATATACATCTATCAGTACTAGGAAATATCTCAAGCCCGAAGCGGTGGGATAAGATATACCTACAAAAGATATCGCCGTGCAAAGGAAGTTTCGATCGTACACCTGATACGAGGAGACCTACTCGAACGTATCCGGCAATTATGGAAGTTTAGATGCGATACGGAGATCATACCGGAAACAGGACTCCTCATCGACCACGACTCGGCACTCCAACCCGCTATGTAAGGACCAAGGAAGGCGTCGTCAAAGGACAGGCAAAAAAGAAGCCAAAGCAATCCAACTTCCGAGAAGCTCCTAGAGCATCCCTCGAGCGCTACAGCCATCCAGAGCCAGACACCCAAGAGATCTCCGAGCAATGCCATCCACTAGCCATAGCTTAGGCACTCCATACTCATATTTCTTCCTTGTAATCATGAGTAGTCCTGTTGAGATGTACTCTATTCATCGATCTCATACATCCCAAACACAGGAGTAGGGTATTACTCGATCCCGAGGCCTGAATCTGTCTACATCGCGTATTCCCATTTGCGTGTTTGATCCTGCATCCCTCGAAGGTACCCGAGTATAAGTGTGTTGTCGATCACTAACTTTCGACAGCTGGCGCGCCAGGTAGGGGCCTTCAGCTATTTTTGCAGATTGAGTATGTCTTCGATGAGCGCCCACGCTAGAATTCTGGACACCTGTCAAGCTCTGCCGATGGGATCTGAGATCGTCTTTGGGGCTATGTTGTGCCGATGGAGGACCTTGAGCACATTGGCTTTATCGAGTCCCGTTCCAAGGACCCAAGCCAAGAGGTGTGCTTCTAGAGTTTGACCCCTTGGAACCCAGTATCCTCAAATGCGTTGACACGAAAAGTGACAGCGACAGCAGTAGCAATGACCTTAGCAGTCAATGTAGCAGTCGTATAGATCGTCACGTATTCATGGCTAAGGCCAACAAAGGCACAACTGCTAGAAGTTCCCAAGAGGGGGATCTAGGGGCAGGAGCCTTGGGTGACCAGGAGCACCGTGTTCCTCCAGGCACACCCCAAGATCTTGGGGCAGTGGCCACCGCGATGCAGCCAGTTGCGGATGCTATTGCTCCTAGCACGGCAGACCATCGTCGTGACCCAACCACTGCAGCCGCTGCGGGGATCGCGGCCAGATTGTCAAAGCACCTCAACCTCGATAATCCAGTGACGCCTCGTCTGCAGGTGCCAGGTGTTCAGGGGCAGCTGCAGGTGCTAGGTGTTCAGGGGCAGCAGACTCTTTGGCAGCGCAACCACAATGGCAGGCCCGACCACAACTTGGGAGCAACTTCTCAACAAAGCCACCATAGCGGCATATTTAGTACTCCTAATGCCAATGTCCAGTGTGTCTATATGCTATTGAAGTCTCTTTCACTGTTGGACCCGGCCAATCCTATGACGCCGGTGTTCGACCAAATAAAGATGCTACTCGATGCAGCACAAGCTTAGACTGCTCGAGCAACCAACTTGAGTTTGAACCGCAAGTCGGCGAGGTGCTCGAAGCCGATTCTTTAGGACCATCTCATGATAGTCGCCGGCGGCAAGAAGGTCGATGGATACCTTGGATACCTTGGAGATCTCTGGGACCGAATCCAGCAAAATCGACGAGATTTGCGCTATGTTCTGCAGGACCAACGGGAAGAACGGGACCGCGAAGATCGGGAGAGGCGGGAGAATGAATCGACATCCTCTAGAGGTCGATCCCTAGTGCGACATGCACGCCGAGGCAGATCTTTACCCTCGAGGGGCCGCTCGCCACCTCAACATAGGTTCCCCCTCAACAAGATGCACACCGAGACAACGCCCGATGACCCCTGAGGACATCGACGAAGGGTGTAAAGCATTCACTCCTGCGCTACGCGCGGTCAGGTGGCCGAACAAGTTCAAGCCTGGTCCGGTCGAAAAATATTTGAGGAAGATTAACCCCGTCGAGTGGCTGCAAATCTACACTACAGTCATGAGAGCAGCCAGAGGGAACGAGAAAGTAATGGCCAACTACCTGCTCACCACTCTGGATGGAGCGGTCAGGTCTTGGCTACTTGACCTCCCCCCTCAGTTGATATCGTCATGGGCATAGTTGCGGGCCCAGTTCATTGCCAACTTCCAAGTACGTATGAACTCTTCGGAACGTGTAGCGACTTGCATCGGCTGGTTTAGAAGCCAGGAGAATTGCTGCGTAGCTTCATTCGACGATTCAGCGACAAGCGAAACCTGATCCCCGATATCTCGGACGAGGCTGTGATTGTGGCCTTCGAGAACGGAGTTAAGGATGGGGATCTAAAGGGGAAGCTCGCCACCCAAAAGATCAGAATTACTAAGGAACTCTTCGAGCTGGCGGACAAGTACGCCATCCTCGTCGAGGCCCGAAACCACCTCGACAACCTGAAGCCTAGCAACGACAAGCCCGAGTCGTCCAAGCAAGGGGCAAAGAGGAACAAGAACCACGAGAAAAAGCACAAGAGCGACTCCACTATGGCCGCTGTGGGCAAAGCGCGTAACCTAGGTGACAATAAAGGCTAGAGTCAAGGCAACAAATACTGCTCCGTCTATCATACGAACAAGCACGACTTCGACGAGTGCTAAGTGATTAGCAAGAAAGTCTAGGAGAAGCTCAAAGCCGCCCTTGCCGAGCGCGGCATCGAGCAGGCTAAAGATAAGCCTGAGGACGATGGGCCTGAGTACCATGGAGCTGAGCAAAGCTGGCACATATCTTCGGGGGATCTGCCACGTACGAGTCCAAGAGGCAGTACAAGGCAGTCGAAAGAGAGGTCAACCTGGCCACGCCAGCTCTCCCCCAATTCCTCAAGTGGCCAGAGGTGCCGATCACCATCGACCAGTCGGATCACCCGATCATGGTCTCACATCAAGGTCGATACCCTGTTGTGGTTGAGCCCACCATCGTGAAAATCAAGGTCGTTGTGGAGTACATGGACCCCGGATATCTGCATGGCGGGCCGTGAGGACCACCCAAGAAAGGTTGGGCCGAGCCGGCTTCCTAGAGCAGGCACCACCAGGACTGCAACCTCTGTATCCAACAAGGAAGGGCTAAAGATAGAAACCAACCTTGTATAGGAAATATATGATTGTAATCCCGGATACTAACATATTCGGTTAGAGATAGAATCTTCACCTTGTAATCGACTAGGACTCTTCATTGTAACCACGCCCCTCCACTATATAAGGGGGACGGGGGACCCCAGGAGGGGATCATCACATCATCATATCACAGCATCACAATTACATCCACATTGAGATAGATCATCATAATTCCAGAGCACAGGACTAGGGTATTACCTCCACTGTGTGGGCCTGAACATGTATAACCCCGTGTCTTGTGCTACCATCGAGTTTGGATCCAGCGCCTAGCCCCATAATCATTATTGCCGACAACAAACGTCGACAGTTGGCGCGCTAGGTAGCGGAAGCGCGAAGATCAATCTCGTCAAGCTCGATGGCAGCGATCAATGGAGTCGTCGTCACCTTCGCCTCCGGCCAGGCTTTCCGTTTCGGGAGCTTGGACTTTATCGCCGACAACCTCGGCAAGCTCGCTCTCTCGGATTTGGACCAGATCCAATCTGGGAGGGACTTCAATGGCACCTCGCTCGCATTCTCGTTCGGGTCGGGGAACGCCGTGGCCATCTACTCACGAGTTGTACGCCAGGGGCTTGCTTTCTAACTCGGATACGGTGAGGACCCAGCCAAGAATGAATCTCGGATGGTGGGCGTCATCAGCAGCAACCCACTCAGATTCGAAGATCTAGTGGGCTTATCTCCTCTTGACTCCTCTGGCTTGGAGACCGAGTCAGAGAGCAGCATGGGAAGTTGCCACAGTTTCCGTGGCATCTATGTAATCGAAGACCAGTGAATCGAATCTCAGCGTCAGCGAGATGCTGAAGAAGATGTGGAGGCAGATCACCTTTATCATGAGGCCCAATAAGTGCACGCGCGGTCTCTCCGAGCCCGTGGCCGCAACGTCAACGAAGATATCTTGCAGGCAAGGATGGGGGACCAAGCTATTTTCCATACACTGCAGCAGAACATCGTCGCTTCCAAGACACTCCTTGACACCCTGGGCCCAATGCTTGGAGCCGATAGCCCAGTTACCCCGATCGTGGCCCAAGTTAAGGCCATGGTGATGGCAGCAACAATTCATCATAACCAAGGAGATCCAGCGGGGATGACTCACTCCCGCGCTCGCGTAGTCACTCAGACCGCTAGCAGTTGGATCGCTCATAGTCGAACCGCACGTAGTCGACACGAGTCCACCGTGATGAAGACGCCCACCAGAATCTCAACCGCGATCTCCGCTTGGACCTTAATGTCAGGCGACGTAAGCGAGAAGAGGATGAACGGCGCCAATGAGACGACGACTATGAGCGTTTCAGCATTGACCATGATGGCCAGGACAACCACGATGATCGATGCAATAATCACGACGATCGCAGGGACCACCACCACCGTGGCCGGTGTGACGACGAAGACCGCCGAGTTAGAACTTCGTCGTGCCGATCTCCACCACGACATAATGACGGATCCATTGATGGGGTCTGCGTGTTTACTACTCAGCTTCGCCGAGTGGTATGGCCCGAAGGTTTCAACCCTAAGGGCATCATTAAGTTCAACGGGAAGAGGGACCTAGAGGCTTGGCTGCAGGTTTATGCCCTCCTAGTCAAGGCTGCCAGAGGCAACCAAAACGTGATGGCAAATTACTTACCAGTTACGCTCACCCCATCAGCTCAGACTTAGCTCACGGGACTTCCAGAGAATTCTATAGATTCCTAGGGAGATCTGTGTGAGCAATTCATTGCAAACTTCCAGGGCACCTATGAGAGGCCTGGAACCCCATGGGACCTGTACCAACTCCATCAAAAGAAGAACGAGTCTATTCGGGAATTCATCCGGTGCTTCATGCAGAAGAAGAAAATGATCCGGGACGTCTCTAATGTGGTCATCATAGTGGCTTTTCAAAAAAGAGTCAGCGACGCTGACCTGATAAAAAAGATGTCCCCAAAGCCACCGACTGCGATGAAGGAGATGTTCGCATTAGCAGACTGCTACGCCATGGCCTCAGATGCCCTAGCCAAGTGCCAAGATGACCATTCACGACAGAAGGACAAGAAGAACCACGCCGAGTCCTCCAAGCAAAAGGACAAGAAGCGGAAGAGCGAGGAACTGGTTGTGTTAGTAGATCGCGGTCGGCCCCGAGTGCTGCGGTCTGGAGATTACGACAAGGTAATGGACGCGATATGTCCTTTCCATCCCAAGGGGAAACACACTGCCAAAGATTGCTTCACTTTGAAAAGGTTCGCGTGAGAAAGCAATAAGCAGTCGGAACCAGATAAAGGCGAGGAAAGCAAGAAGCGGGACCCCCTGGTGATGACGACTACCAAGAGACCGAGCATGAGCTTAATTACATATTCGGGGACTCGGTTGCATATGAGTCCAAGCGGAAGCAAAAACTTACCGCTCGGGAGATCAATGCAGTCATACTGGCGACACCTCAATTCTTGAGGTGGTCCGATGTTTCGATCACATTTGACCGCTCGGATCACCCAGATCATGTTTCGTACCCAGGGAGATATCCTCTGGTGCTGGGCCCCGTTATCCACAGCGTCAAACTCAAGAGAGTGCTGGTCGACGAAGGGAGCAGACTCAACGTCCTTTTCTCTAGAACCTTCGATGACATGAAGATCCCTCACTCTGAGCTGAAGCGAGGCTCATCGTCATTCCATGGGGTAATCCTCAGGACCTCGGCGGTACCGCTCGGGTAGATCACCTTGCCTGTCACGTTTGGTACGAAGGAGAATTATCGAACCGAGTACCTCAATTTCGAAGTGGCTGATTTCGAGATGGCATACCATGCCATCTTGGAAAGGCCAGGCTTAGCCAGATTCATGGTAGTGCCACACTACACGTATCTGGTGCTGAAGATGCCGGGGCCGAAAGGAATTATCATGGTTCGGGGTGATGTTAAGCAATTCTTTGTGTGTGACAGGGAGAGCTGCTAGCAGACTGAGATGCTGGAGGTGTCGATCGATAGGGAGAAGATCCGACTAGCAACTGCGGTCCAACAGGACGAAGGAGACGTCCTAGCCAAGAAGCAGGCCAAGTCAGGAATAAAGTCTGATGAAGGAGTCAAGAAGGTAACTCTCGACCAATCCAACTCAGCCAAGATAGCTCTGATTGGGACATAACTTGATCATAAATAGGAAGGCACGCTCGTCACCTTCCTCCAAGCGAACAGGGACATCTTTGCTTGGAAGCTATCTGATATGCCTGGTGCCCCTAGGAAGGTGATTGAGCACTCTCTAAATGTTGACGAGAAGGCAAGACCGATCAAGCAGCGGCTCTGGCAGTTCGCGTAAGATCATCGCGATGCTATCAGGGAGGAGATCACCAAACTTTTAGCTGCTGGTTTTATAAAAGAAGTGTATCATCCCGACTGGTTAGCAAACCCAGTTCTTGTTCGCAAAAAGAATAAAAGTTGGCGCATGTGTGTTGATTATACTGATCTCAACAAAGCGTGCCCAGAAGATCCATTCGGGCTGCCTCGCATCGATCAGGTGGTGGACTCAACCGCCGGGTACGAGCTCCTGAGTTTTCTAGATGCCTACTCGAGGTATCACCAGATGAGGCTGAAAGAGGAAGAGTGCATTAAGACTTCATTCATCACACCGTTTAGGGCTTTTTGCTACGTCACAATGCCATTCAGGTTGAAAAACGCTGGCGCAACCTATCAACGCATGATATAGCGGTGTTTTCATACTCAACTCGGACGCAACGTGGAGACAACGTGGATGATGTTGTTGTCAAATATCGAGTAAAGGAGGATCTCGTTTCTGATATGGCTGAGACGAGTCTACAAGATGAAGCTCAACCCCGAGAAGTGTGTCTTCGAAGTCCCTTCAGGAAAGCTACTCGGATTCATCGTGTCTCATCGCGGTATCGAAGCAAACCCGGAGAAGATCAACACCATCATGAAAATGAAGCCTCCAACTTGCCAGAAGGACGTCCAGAAGCTCACAGGATGCATGGTCGCACTCGGCAGATTTATTTCCCACCTAGGGATGCAGGGGATGCCGTTTTTCAAGCTCCTTAAGAAGCATGGAAAATTCCAATGGACTCCCGAGGCACAACAAGCTTTTGAGGATCTCAAGACGTTCCTGACCACACCTCCAATGTTGGTTTCACCGATGCTCGAGGAACCCCTTTTGCTTTACATAGCAGCAACGACTCATGTAGTCAGCGCTGCGATTGTTGTGGAGCGGGGGAGGCAAGACACCTGCAGAAGATTCAACGCCCAGTCTATTTCATCAACGAGGTATTGGGCGAGTCCAATGTACGGTACTTACAATTACAGAAACTACTATACGCTGTACTGATTACCTCTCGCAAGCTTAAGCATTATTTTCAAGAGCATACGATTTCGGTGGTCACTTCTTTTCCGATTGGAGACATACTTCACAACCGGGAAGCCACTGGGAGAATTGCAAAGTGGGCAGTCGAGCTCGGAGCCTTCGAGATTTTATTCAAGCCATGAACTGCCATGAAATCGCAAGCACTCGCCGACTTCACCGCTGAGTAGATAGAACTGCAAAATCCCAAGGCCGTTGAAGAGCTTGAGTATTGAACAATGTACTTCGATGGTTCTCTCATACTCAGCAGCGCGGGGTAGGAGTAATGCTCATCTCACCAAGAGGGGAACGATTGAAATACATTCTTCAAATTCATTTTTCAGCATCAAACAACGCTGCCGAGTACGAGGCACTCATCCACGGGCTCCGTATCACCATATCACTCGGTATTCGATGATTGACGGTTCACGGGGACTCGTAGCTCGTGGTCAACCAAGTACAGAAGGATTAGTCGTGCATCGGCGATAATATGGCCGCGTACTGTCAGGAGGTACATAGTTTGGAGGACAAATTTGATGGGTTGGAGCTTATCCATGTGCTCCGTCGAGATAATGAAGCAGCAGACGAGCTTGCAAGATTGGGTTCCAGTCGGGCAACACTTCCAGCTGGTGTATTCGTTGAAGAGCTTCATAAACCTATGATAAGTCGACAACAGGAGTCGAACAAGTTGGAGGAAAAGCTGGCCGAGGCGGAAGTTTTGGTCATCAACCCTGACTAGACAATTCCCTATCTGGATTATCTGTTGAAGGACAAGCTCCCCGAAGACCGCATACAGGCAGAGCGCATCGTGCGCCGGAGTAAAATCTATGTAGTGGTTAAGGGCTCTTTCGGAAGAGTGCTTCCGGAGTACTAAGATGGTGCATATCAGAGTAAGAAGGGAAGAATCTCCTCAAAGAAATCCACTCGAGAGTTTGTGGGCATCATGCAACATCAAGCACTCTTGTCGGAAAGGCTTATCATCAACATCAAGCTGTCAGTTTTTTGCTCGATAGATACACGTGTCGGCTTAGGAGTTGCAGACTATTCCGATCACCTGGCCATTCGCAGTCTGGGGGCTTGACATGGTCGGACCCTTGAAGAAGGCTCAAGGTGGTTTCACTCATCTCTTCGTCGCCATCGACAAGTTTACGAAGTGGATTGAGGCCAAGCCAGTCGCCACGATCACAGCGGCCAAAGCCAGAGAATTTTTTCAAGAAATTATGGTCAGATTTGGCGTGCCGAATAGAATTATCACAGATAATGGCACTCAATTCAGAGGCGTTGAATTTCAAGATTGGTGTGATGAGCTCGGCATCAAAATCTGCTTTGCTTTTGTGAGGCATCCCTGAAGTAATGGACAGGTCGAACAAGCCAATGGCATAGTGCTACAAGGCTTAAAGGCAAAGATATTTGATCGTCTTAAACCATATGCTACGCGATGGGTCAAAGAATTACCTTTGGTGCTCTCGGGGATTAGGACTACTAGCAGGCCAACTAGGCAGTCACCTTTTTTCCTGGTGTATGGTTCAGAGGCGGTCTTACCTACCGACTTGGAATTTGGATCCCCGTGGGTTCGGAAATACAAAAAAGCCGAGTCAGAAGAAAACTGACTAGAAGATTTCGACCGACTGGAAGAGGCCAGGGACATCGTAGCAATCCAGTTGGCTAAATACCTTCAGGGCTTGCGTCGCTATCACGATCGCAATGTTCGAGGCCGTGCTTTCTCTAAAGGAGATCTAGTTCTAAGAAAGAATTAGAAAAGTGAACACAAACTCTCCCCAAGCTGAGAAGGCCCTTACATCGTTAATGAAGTGACGCGCCCGAGGGCTTACAGACTCAAGCGCGAAGACGGCGTGATCATTGGCAATACGTGGAACATAGAGCAGTTACGTCAATTCTACACTTAAATCTTATACTCAATTATGCCATTATGAATAAAGTTTTTTCTTGACTTGCTACATAGTTGTTATCCAACTAAGCAGTAAGTCGGGGGCTACACTTAATAGTGTACGCTTGCGGGCATATATTTTTCTGAGACATGTTTGCTTCTTTTACTTAATGGTTGTGAATGAATCCGAGTGTGTTAATTTCGAGTAGTGAAGCTCTGACCCTATGAGTCATGAGCGATGAACTCTAGTCACTCAAAACACGTGCCTGGAAGAAAGAGCCATGAGCCGACTCCCGACGCTCGGGGGCTAGACTAGTCGAGCAGAGTGCATAACAAAAAGGGTCAAACCACTCGGATGAATTTGAAACCAGTAAGGAAAAAGGAGTAAAAAGCATTAAAATTATATATAAACCAGTCGAACATCATGGCCGAGTGAATGTTCTTACACCGCCTAAGTTCTACATGTACATGTTTACAGTGGACTCAAATCCAGATTCTCTACCAAGGCAGTAGAAGTGTCCTTGACCTTGTCGAGAAGGGCGGCGGCTTGGTCATCGTCAATGGTGCAGGCGAAGCCCTCCTTGATGGCTTCAAGATCCACCTGGGGGTACAACGACTTCACAATCGCAGAGCTTGGCTTGCACTCGTGGTCGTTGTTTCCTTCAAATGGGTCCTGAGCCTCTCGGACGCCTCCTTCAGTTGCAGGACGATATGACCTTCGCCACTCAGCCCTGCTCCTCTAGGGTGCAAGAACTTCAGCATGGGCTCGGAGGCTTCACGGAGCTCAGTATATGACACCTCCGCAGTCTTGACCTTCTCATTGAGAACGTCAAACTACACTCACGTCTTTTTCCTGTACTCTGCAGGGCACTGCAAGTATTTCGAAGACAAAGGAGAACCGAGTTGGGAAACATACCTTCTAGTTCTCGTTCCAGCCTGTCCGAGTTGGTCCAGGCCTGAAGCTCAGAGCTTTCCAACGCCTTGAGCTGCTCCTGAAGCTTTGCGATGGTGGAGTCCCGAGCTGAAGCGAGGAAAAAGAGTTAAAAAGCAAACAATCAAATGCAACAACAGATGATTGAAGGAACATTTACATTGGAGGGAGCCAGATAGGTCCAGTTTCTCCTCTCACAAGGCCTTGACTTGGGCCCGAAGCTCTCGCAGCTCAGCCTTACCCTCGGTCTTGACTGGCTCGAGGTCGGACTCGTACTCCTGGCACTTTTTGATCTCCAGGAGCATCTTCTGGAGAAACTCGAACTTCTTCTTGGAGCGGTCTCCTAGACTCTGAAGATGACAAAAAAAGAATAATATAAACATGCCACTTTGTGCAGACAAAAGAAGAAAGGAGCCAAAAACTTACCCAAACCAATCGGGCACGCTCAATGGTGTGCTCGTAAAGTTCCCTCCTCTCCTTCTCCTCTGCCTCATCGTTGACAGCCTCCCATTCATTTCCCTCATCGCGCCACGTGGCTCTGAGCTGAGACTTGGGGCGTGGGGGAGATTGCGGCTCTCGAAGGATTTCCTCCTCTAGGGGGGAGGAGCAGGCGGTGGGCTCTTGGGCCATCGGCCTTGCGGTTGGCTTAGGCTGAGTGCACGGCGACGACGAAGTCGGCTTCGATTCGGGGATTGCTTCGGTGCCCCTGGGTGCAGCAGCGATCGGTGAGGCCACCTTAGCCTGATCTGGAATGACCTCAAGTTTGGCTCCCTGAGGTGTCCTAGTCGGGGTGTCTACAGGGACATCATTAGATGGCGGCCTGTTAAAGGAAGAAATCAAGACATGATCCTACAAAGCAAGAGTGAGAGTCAATAGTGGAACTAACCTGTTGGACTTCTTTATTTTTATTCCAAGCCCTTTCTGAGTGGTTGAGCCACTTGCGGAGGAATCCGGCTGCGTGCTGGACCTTGGAGGTGGTGACGCTGGCCGTGCTAAGTGCTGAGCCGCGAGCTCCCAGATTGTCGGCCGCCAGTTGGGCGTTGAGGACTTGAAGGCACCTTAGCCGCCGGCTTCTTTCCCTTCTTTGCACTCGGCTCCTCGGCTGAGGGGCTGGCAGGTCACTTCTGCCCAGCACCCTTGTGTCGATGGAGGTCAAGCGGGCGTCGAGAAAAAAGCGCACCACTCTCAGAGAGCGGCGACAAGCCAGAGTCGATCCATGACCACTCGAGATCAATGATCAAATACTGGAGGGCAAAAGACATTTACCTGAGGAGGAAGACGCGTCACGTAAGGGCTTCGAGCACCCCTCGTTGTTGATTTGGGTGCCCGTGGTGAAGAAGTCGCCCAGTCGGTCGAACAAAACTTCATTCGAAATTGGCTAAGGTACTTCCCGAGTGGGGTCGGATTCTCTGCTATACTCGAACCCTAGGTGGATTCGCTCCTTGAGGGGCTGCACTCGGCGGGTGGCGAAGCTAACGGTGATCCCAACTCTGGTTAGGCCCTCCTTCAGTTTGTTGATTAGTCCCAGGAGCTCCTCAACTTGCTCCATTTCGTTATCTGAGAGAACCGAGACCCAAGAAGAAGAAAATTTGGGCGGAAGCCCAGCGAAAGAAGGAAGAAAGGGATCGGGATTGGTGCAATAAAACCACTCCTGGTGCCAACCCTTATTGGAGGTTTTTGAAGGGGCTAGAGAAATAGGACTTCTTCAGTCCGTCCCGCAATTGGAAGCCGGCACGCCCAATTACCTTGGGGGCACTCTTGCTTGGATAAGGTTTGAGAAGAAAAAAGTGGCAAAAGAGATTAAAGTGGGGGGAAATGCCGAGGAATGCCTCACAGAGGTGGACAAAGATGAAAATTTGCAAGATAGAATTCGGGTTCAAATGAATCAATTCAATTTTGTAGAAGTTGAGAAGGCCGCAAAGGAAAGTGCAGGCCGGAAGGCCAAACCCGCACTGGAAAAAGGATTCAAAAACAATGATCTCCTCAGATCGAGGAGTGGGAGAAGACTCACCCGCCGCTGGGCACCCAGAAATCAACTCCAATGCCGGGAGAACTCCGACGGTGACCATCTCCTCCAGGCGCTCCTCCGTCATCACTGAGGTAGCCCAATCCTTGGTGAAAGGCAGTGAGGCGTCCTTGGAGGAAGAAGACATCTTGGTGAGATGGGAGGCGGCGAGATCGTAGTCTCAGACGACACGGCTAACCCTAGCGGCGGAACATGCTGCGGAATTCAGAAGATGAAGAGGCAACTGCACGTGGTGGAGGGTAAAACCCTTTTCTCACATTAAGTTTCTTATTTAAAGGGAGTGGCACTGGATTTTATCTTGAGCGGGAAGAGCATTTCGACTTTCACATAACGTTTGGGCCTGACCTAGGTTTCGAGGGTATACTCTAAAAGAGCCGCCAACTGTACACCGCGACAGTCAGGTGCAGGTACCACTCGGCCAAGCCTATTTAAATAATGGTACACCCTAGGCTGGGCCGACTGCTAGTATCCCAATGATTGGGCTAGGTACCACTCGGAATATTCAACGTGTGGAGCTCTATTGAGTCCTTCACAATCTCCTTGCCTGCAGTAGAGCACTCAGCATGGAAAAGAAACCAGTCGGGAAGCTGTGTTGAGAACTGGAAGCATTCGGCGTGAAGCATGACTCAGTTGGGATGCGACCAGAAAGGCGACAACTCGATCGCAAAGCACTCGGGTGCTACTGTGGAGTACATGGACCCCGGGTATCTGCATGGCTGGCTGTGAGGACCACCCAAGAGGGGATGGGCCGAGCCGGCTGCCTAGAGACGGGCACCACCAGGACTGCAACCGCCGTATCCAACAAGGATGGGCTAAAGATAGAAACCGACCTTGTATAGGAAAGATATGATTGTAATCCCGGATACTAACATATTCGATTAGAGATAGAATATCCGCCTTGTAACCAACTAGGACTCTTCATTGTAACCGTGCCCCTCCGCTATATAAGGGGGGCGGGGGACCCCAGGAGGGGATCATCACATCATCATATCACAACATCACAATTACATCCACATTGAGATAGATCATCATAATTCCAGAGTACAGGACTAGGGTATTACCTCCACCGCGAGGGCCTGAACCTATATAACACTGTGTCTTGTGCTACCATCGAGTTTGGATCCAGCGCCTAGCCCCATAATCATTATTGTCGACAAAAAACATCGATAGTTGCCCGAACCTTAGTCGATGGAGGTAACTCATTAAACCTCATCTTTGCGAAGACTCTAGATAACATGGGAATTCCTAGGACCAAGATAAAAGCCGGAGCCGAGCCATTTCTTGGCATAACTCCGTGCTCATCATCAAACCCGTTGGGCCAGATCGAGCTGCCAGTCACGCTTGGCACGCCGGACAACTTCCGCACTGAGAAGATTCTCTTCGACATGGCGGACTTTGAGACTGCGTACAATGTGATCTTGGGCCACCCAATGCTAGCCAAGTTTATGGCGATGGTACACTATGTGTACCAGACCATTAAGATGCCGGTGCTAAAGGGGGTCCTCACAATCAAGGGGGACCAACACGCCGCGGTTAGGTGCGACAAGAGAAACCTGGAGATGGCCGAGCATCTCTTTAGATCAGTGGCCAGTGCCGACGATGAGAAAGCTAAGTGCCAGAGATCCAGAGGAGATGATCAGGCTTCTACCTCTAACAGTGCCGCTAATGACCTAGTCGACGACGACAGAAAGGACAAGAAGACCTGTGGGGACGTCAAGGCGGTGCCCCTCAACCCAGCCGAGCCACTCAAGACGGCAAGGTAGGCATTGACCTTGACCCCAAATAGGAACTCGAGCTCATCACTTTCCTTCGGGCAAATCGCAATGTGTTTGTATGGCAACCGTTCGACATAGCCGGAGTCCCCAAGAAGGTGATCGAGCATCGACTAGCTGTGGAACCAAGCGCCAAGCCCGTGGTGTAGAAGCAGCGCAAATTCACAGAGGATCAGAAGCAAGCCATACAAGATGAGGTCGGCAAACTCCTGAAGACTGGCTTCATCCGAGAAGTCCGTCACCCATCATGGTTGGTGAACCCGGTCCTCGTAAAAAGGCCAACAGCAAGTGGAGGATGTGCGTCGACTACACTGACCTCAACAAGGCGTGTCCTAAGAACCCTTTCCCTCTCCCTCGCATCGACCAGATAGTGGACTCCACTATAGGTTGTGAACTGCTAAGTTTTCTAGATGCATATTCGGGGTATCACCAAATTAGCATGTCTACAGAGGACGAGGAGAAAACTGCCTTTACTACTCCTTTCGGTGTATTTTGCTATGTAAAAATGCCCTTGGATTTGAAATGTGCTGGCGCAATGTATCAACATTGTATTCAAAACTGCTTGCAGTCCCAAATCGAGCGCAATGTAGAGGCGTACATTGACGACATCGTAGTAAAATCGAAGACCAGGAGCACCTTAGTCAGTGACCTCGAAGAAACATTCGACAATCTCAGAAAGTATCGGATGATGCTTAACCCCGAGAAGTGCACGTTTGGCGTTTCGTCCGGCAAGCTTCTCGGCTTCCTGGTGTCCAGTCAAGGCATCAAGGCTAACCCGCACAAGATCGAGGCGGTAAACCAGATGCGCCCTCCACGAACATTAAGAGAAGTACAAAAGCTTACAGGATGCATTGCGGTCCTCGGTCAATTCATCTCTCAGATGGGCAAACGAGGCTACTGTCGGCACATTTTACGCCAGGGTACCCTCTCCGCCACTATCAGAGGGGGCCTGGCCTTAAAGCCTTGACTGGCGGCGGTGGGCGATCACGCCATTGCGGCGGCCGTTACGTGGCGGCTTTGGCGGCGGTGGGCGAGCATGCCTCATTGTCGAACAACCGCACGCGTGGCGACTGGTGGCGGTGGGCGAGCACGCCCTGCTATCGGGCTACCGCGCCGCGTGGCGGCTTAGCGAGCAGGTGGGCAATCACGCCCTGATGTCGGGCGACCGCGCCACGTGGCAGCCTGATGGGTAGGTGGGTGAGCACACCCTGCTGCCGGGCGGCTGGGCTATGTGGTCGGTCGAAGGAGTCTGGGGGTACACAGCTGGTCAGGCATGAAGATGTACGTCGGCGGAATAGAGGAGCTTCACCCCGAAGTCTTCTCCCCCGACAACCCGTGTTAGAACCATTAAATGCGCGTGGCCGGCGGCAGACGATAGCTTATCCCTCGGCGTCTGCACCTAACCGGTCCTATCTGAGGTCATTTCGGGCGAACCAGGCGGAGTTGGATGATGGTGCAAAGAATGAGGCCAGAGAATGGGGCTACAGTAACTGATGTAATAAATGAAGTATAATCATTGTGATATCATGCTTCTCACATGCCCGAGCCAGCCCGGCCTACATAAGGGGGGTTCAGTGCATGGGAAGGAGGGGGGAAAGGAGCGAAAAAGAGGAAAAGGAGAGAACTCAGAACCAAAGAAAGATAATAGAAAGGAAGGGAAGAAGATCGACTAGAGGGTTCAAGTAGAACTCGAGGTGTGGATTGTACACTTGTAATCCCTTCGAAACACATAAACAAGAGCCAAAGCAGGACGTAGGGCTATTACCCACATTGGGGCTTGAACCTGGGTACATCGACGTGTTCTTTAAGCTTTGTTTGTGTGGATTCCTCGAAAGAGCCCATAGTTGTCCGTCCGTGAAGATCCCCTCTATCGAACCTCGGGTCCCTTCGAGGCATAATAGCTGGCCGGTGAAAAACGCCGACAGCGGCACGCCAGGTAGGCTCACCCTTTCATCTCTCCAGCGGGTCTTCGAAAACTGTCTAGAAGGATCCCACCTCTGGAGATGGAAGGTTCGCGTTCTTAGCAAGAAGAACCGGCGGAGGCTAGCAGCGCCCGCGACGCATCCCGGCACTCCCGCTGGGTGGGGGACCATCTCACGCCCTCCCTGGAGGAGGCGGCGTTGTCCCGTGGCCGAGTGAGGCCGGGTTCAGTGACTAGCCATGAAAGAGGCCACTCCGGCCCAAAACCTGCATGCCGTCCGTCTCCTCTTGGACCACCCCCCAGTAGAACATGCAGGAGACACCCTAGCCATGCTGTGGCTGCGGGACATCGCCTCCCTGATATACACGGCTTAGCTCCGTGTGGGGGCGCCTGAAAGGCTGGGTACCTTCGATGCCCTTCTCGTGGTGGCGTCTTGGATCGCACCCAAGCTTCGACCACCCGAGCGGAAGCGTTTTTAGAGAGGCCGAGCAAAGAAAGAACTCGCTTGGATCTGAGACCCGTTAGTCTTGGTAGCTTACGCCGAAGCGTGTCGTCTCTCGCGTCTCCGAACCGGGAGGCTGTAGAGGATTTGAGGGCATGATTGGAGAAGCGTCGCTAGCGGCGCGCTAATGATTTGCGTGACATCTTTGCAGCGCCGCAGCGTAAGGCAAAACGCCATAGGCGGATGGCTCCTGAGGGAAACCACTCCTCCGACGATACCTACTCGCAGGATAAAGAGGAGGCTCTCTCCTCCGAATCCTTGGGGAGCCAAGATCCGCGCTCCCCGGCACGGTCTCCGGGTAGGGGTTCAGGTGGACAGCGTCGGGTGCCAAGCTTTTTCCAGTCGGCTACACCGCGTTGCATGGCCGGAGAGGTTTTGCCCGGCGTCCATCAAGAAGTATGACGGCACCACCAACCCAGAGGAGTTCTTGCTGATATACATGACGGTGGTGCGGGGCGCGGGCGGGTCTGAAAAGGCCATAGCCAACTAATTCCCGACAGCCCTAACGGGATCTACCCGTTCTTGGCTGTTGAACCTCTCGTGAGGGTCATGCACTCATGGGAGGAACTGTGTGACCTCTTCATCACCAACTTCCAAGGATCGTACACACAGCCAGGCGTGGGAGGATGATCTCCACGCCCTCGAGCAGGAGAAAGGGGAGTCGTTGCGTGACTTCATCCGGTGGTTCAGCTACTGTCGCAACACGATCCCTAGGATCTCCGAGTAGTCCGTCGTCATCGCCTTCCGAAGAGGCGTTCGGGACCACAAGATGCGAGAAAAGATGGCTACTAGTAACGTCACCACCACTTCCGAGTTGTTCTCCCTGACGCACAAGTGCGCGCGGGCGGCGGAAGCTTAAAAGAAGGTGCCCGGCCCGGCCGACGGTCACGGCGGAGATGGAGCTGGGACCTCGAAGGGTCACGGCTTTGCGAGCAAGAAGAAGAAGCGCGGGGCAGCTGAGCTTGGGCAGATCCTGACCGCGGAGCGTGGGCACGGGGACACTAGGTCACGATGGCGCGACCGCCACGAGGAGAAGGAGGGCAGGCCCTACTGTCCGATCCACAGATCCAACACGCACGACCTGGCCAGCTGCCAGGTTGTGAGCAAGATAGTGGATTAGCGCCTCAGGAGGCGTCGCCCCCGACGGCGATCGATCAGATGAAAACGCCGCCCATTGGCTTTCCGGTGGAGCAGGCGCGCGGTGGCATATATCCACGAGTGGCTCGACCACCTATCCCTCAACACAAGGTTCAAGCGGTGATGAGGAAGTCTGCACATTGTCACGAGCCTAGGGGCGTGTGGGCTGAAGTGGTCAAAGTCGATCACCTTGATCGGGCCGACCACCACGAGAGCACCGCGGCACTGGGTCACCTTCCGTGTGGTTTAGCCCACGATTGAGCGTGAAGCTTGGGTAGTCTTTGTGGACGGAGGAAGCTCCATGAACCTCTTGTCCTCTAAAGCGTTTCAGGCGCTCCAGATATCACGATTGGAGCTGCGCCCGGCCCTACCTTTCTACGGGGTCACCCCGGGGGCTGGCTCAGTGCCCCTAGGCCAGGTGCGCCTCCCCGTCACCTTTGGAGATGAGAGCAATTACTGTACGGAAGTGGTGGACTTTGAGGTCATCGATTTCGATCTTCCGTACAACACCTTGCTCGGCCGACCGGCATTAGTCAAGTTCAAGGTAGCAACCCACTATGCGTACATGGTGGTGAAGATACCAGGGCCCGGTGGCCCCATAATCATCCCGGTGGACAAGCCAGAAGCCTTGCGCTACCATAAGCAGGCATTAGACCAGGCCGGCGCCACCTGTGCTAGGCAAGCTGATGTTGCCGGCTCGGGAGCCCCTCCGGTGAACACCCGTGCCCACCTGGTTCGTCCGGTGAGGTTAAGGTGGTCTCCTTGAGTGTGGCCGAGTCCGAGAGGACCATCAAGGTGGGCGCCCACCTTGATGCCAAATAGGAAAGCGCGCTCATCACCTTCCTCTGGTCTAACTCCGACGTGTTTGCCTGGCAACCGTCCGACATGACTGGGGTCCCTAGGGAGGTGATCGAGCACCGACAGTAATGCGCTTCAAGAGTGCACCAGTCCGGCAAAAGGTCTAGAGAGCGAGCACGAGCAACAAGATGCCATTCGGGAGGAAGTAGAAAGGCGCTACTGTGCGGGCATCATCGAGAAGTCTCTCACCGAAAGTGGCTTGCCAATCCGTGCTCGTCAAGAAGTCCAACGGGAAGTGGCGAATGTGCGTCGATTTTACCGACCTCAACAAGGCTTGCCCGAAGGATCCGTACCCTTTGCCGCGCATTGATCTCATCGTCGACTCTACGGCGGGATGCGAGCTGCTATGCTTTCTGGATGCGTACTCTGGGTACCATCAGATTAATTAGCATGGCGGCGGAGGGTGAAGAAAAAACTGCTTTTGTAAACCCAATGGGCATTTATTGCTATATCAGAATGGCATTTGGGTTAAAAAATGTTGGTTCTACTTATCAGCGTGCTATGCATACTTTCTTCCGTTCGCAGATAGGATGGAACCTCGAGGTGTACGTCGATGACCTGGTGGTAAAGGCCAAGGAGGGCGAGGGACTGGTCGGAGATCTGGAAGAAACCTTCGCCAACCTCCGGAGGAATTGCCTGAAGCTCAACCCTGAGAAGTGCGTATTCGGCGTGCCCTCCGAGAAATTGCTCGGGTTCCTCGTGTCTAGCCGAGGCATTGAGGCCAACCCTGACAAGATATTGGCCATCGAACATATGAAGCCACCAACTCGGCTCAAGCAAGTAAGTGTCTCACTGGCTGACTGGCGTCCCTTGGGTGGTTTATCGCTCGCTTGGGAGAAAGGAGTCTGCCCCTATTCAAGTTGCTGAAGAAGACCAACCATTTCGAATGGACCCTGGAGGCCGAGCAAACATTTGAAGACCTAAAGAAGTATCTCTCCTCTCCACCAGTGCTGGTCGCCCCCGAGCTTAGCGAGCCATTGCTCCTATATATCGCGACAACCCCTGCAGTGGTGAGCGCGGTACTGGTAGTGGAGAGGGAAGGCATCCAGAAGCCAGTCTACTACGTCAGCATGGTGCTACATGAAGCGGAGACCAGATACCCGCAGGCATAGAAGATGTTGTACGCTGTCCTTGTGGCGTCCAGGAAGCTACGACATTACTTCCAAGGATGGGAGATCACTTCCTATCCCCTGCGGGAGATCCTCCACAATCAAGAAGGCGAGGGCCACGTCGCCAAGTGGTCGATATATTTGGGGAGTTACATCTCAAGTTCGCCCCCCTTGCTTGCTATCAAAGCCAAGATTGGCGGAGTTCATCGCCGAGCGGACTCCTGCCACTCTTGGAGCTGAAGAGATACCCGCACATTCTCCCTGGACTTTATTCTTCGACGGCTCCTTCAGGCTCAAGGGCGCGGGGGCTGGGGTTGTCCTGGTCTCCCCGACCGGTGACATCCTCCGGTATGTGGTCGTCCTGGACTTCAAGGCCACCAACAACACTGTCGAGTATGAAGGTTTACTGGCAGGGATGCACGCCGCCTCCGCATTAGGTGTCCGGCGTCTGCAAGTCAAAGGCAACTCCCTGCTAGTCATCAATCAAGTGCGGAAGGAATTTCAGTGCTCTAATCTCGCCATGGCAGCATACCTGGCGGAGGTCAGGAAGATGGAGCGTCACTTCGAAGGACTAGGATATATCCATATCCCCCGGTGCGACAATCACATGGCAGACAGACTTTCATAGCTCGCGTCGTCAAGAGCCTCTGTCCCCGTCGGGGTCTTTGAAGAAAGACTTACACGACCGTCCGTCGCTGCCCCCGTTCAAGGTGGGGATGATGGTGCAGCTGTCTCGACCTCCAGAGCTTCGAGTGGGGAAAGCGGTGTGGCTATCGCGACTGCGATTCGTGGAGGAAAACAGCGCGCCCGCCTCGGCCCGATTTTGGGAGGGAAGACGACGATGTCGTTGGTGCGGCACCCGAGGAAAAGCCTGGCCAAGCGGAGTACCCAGGCGATCACCGTGTGATCGCTACACTCGGCCGGGAAGGTCAGTGGATGGATCCAATCCTAGCCTTCCTGCGGGACCAAGTAATCCCCGACGATGATGCATCAGCCGAGAAAATTACACGTAAGGCCAAGTGCTATACTCTGGTAGGTGGGGATCTATATCGCTAGAGTAGAAACGGAATTCTTCTAAAGTGCATCACTCGGGAAGAGGGGAGCAACCTGCTCTCTGATATCTATGGAGGCATGTGCGGGAGCTATATGTCGGTCGGATATTTGGTCGGCGTTACGCCAAGGATTCTATTAGCCTCTCGCCCTCCGGGATGCTTATGAGGTGGTGAGGAGATGCGGCGTGCCAATTCTACACCGAGCAAATCCGCAAACCGGCCCAAACCTTGTAAACCATCCGCTCTCTTGGCGTTCGCGGTCTAGAAATTTGGATATCTTGGGTCCGTTCTCACGGCCGCGAAACTTCACCCATTTGTTCGTCACCATCGACAAATTCACCAAATGGGTCGATGCTGAGGCAGTGCGCACCATTATGGCCTCCACTACCGTCAAGTTCACGTGTGGGATCTTTACCCGCTTTGGAGTCGTCAACCGCATTATCACCAACAACGGCACCTAGTTCACCAGCGCGACGTTCCTGGAGTTCTGTGAAGAAATGGGCACCAAGGTGTGCTTCACCTCGGTGGCCCACCCCAAGAGCAACGGCCAGGCAGAGCGTGCCAACGCGCTGGTGTTGAGGGGCCTCAAGACCAAAGCATTTGACCGGCTCCACAGGCGAGGACCGTGATGGATTGATGTACTTCCGACGGTGTTGTGGTCGCTTCGAACCACGCCCAGTCGGGCGACCGGGGAGACACCTTTCTTCCTGGTCTACGAGGCTGAGGCTGTTCTTCTGTCCGAGCTATCTTTTGGCTCCCCGCGCGTTTCGGCGTTCAGCGAGGAGGGCCAAGAAGATCAGCGCTGAGAAGAAGTCAACCTCCTGGAGGAGGTGCGCGATCAAGCAGCTCTGCACGCTGCTTGATAACAGCTGAGCCTCAGGCGATACTATGCCACCTGGGTCCACAAGAGAGCATTGGAAGTGGGTGACCTCGTCCTGCGCAGAATTCAGGCACAAGCCGGTCGTAACAAGCTGTCTCCCCTGTGGGAGGGTCCCTTTAAGGTGGTCTCAGTCTCTCGACCTGGGGCGGTCCATTGGCCACTGAGGACGGCCAAGAGCTGGCAAACTCCCAGAACTTAGACATGTTGCGGAAATTCTACCGCTAAGATCTGTAAGTGCTCGACGATCCGCTCCGATCAGCCAGGGAGTGGGTTTTTTTTCTCCATTTAGCTGGTCAGCCGACGGCCAGTAATAAGTTCAGTTGTTTGCCTCACGGGCTCCTTGTAAATCTTTTTTACCTGTCCCATTTGGCCTGGGTGGGCCACGTTTTGCGTGGTTGTCATTGGTACCGATAGCCTGACGGCTCCTTGCTGATAAGCGCTAACACCTAGCGCTTGCGTCATGTAGGGACGGGCGACCAAGGGGTCGAGTTTGGCATGGTGTTCCATGCGGCTAGCACACCTTGGGTTGTCACCACGAGCACCGCTGGCCCAAAAACCACCCCTAGGAACCTGCTGCCTTATCATGCAGCGCTATGGTTAGGTTCTGAGAGATCGCAAGGGTTTAAGATCTGAAAGACAATGGGACAGTAACAATCACACGCACTGGGACTTACGATCTTTTGATCTGTTTCTTGCGTATCTTGTGTAACTTCTGCTCGTATTTGTAGCGGTTGTGTGCAAGTGCAGGAAGAATGCCGAAGCATCGATCTAGACTAAACCCCCATCATGGCATGGTCAAGGGGCAGGTCGCCCGGTGTGGAGTATACACACCACGGGTTTCTACAAGGTAGGCCTGCAAAGCCCAACTAGACCAGACCGGGCCGGGCCAAACTGGTTGTTTAGAAACAGAAGATACCAGGGGTGCACCAAATGTGCCAAACAAGGAAGCCCCGAAGATAGCAACTGATCCGGATTAGGCAGGATACAATCATAATCTAAATGTTACCCAAACGGATATGTATATAAGATATGATCCTTACTCTGTATCCGATCAGGACTCCTTCATGTAACATGCGCCCCTCCGCTATATAAAGAAGGGTGCGGGGAACGTCAAATCATCTCATCAGTAAATTAGCTAGCCACATATAATTCCAGAGCACAGGATTAGGGTATTCTCTCTTCCGCGAGAGCCCGAACCTGTATAATTCCCGTGTCTTGTGCTACCATCGAGTTTGGATCCAGCGCCTAGCCCCATTTTCATTATTGCCGACAACAAACGTCGACAGTTGGCGCGCCAGGTAGGGGCTGCGTTAAGATCAATCTCATCAAGCTCGATGGCAATCCCCAGCAAAGTCATGGCCACCTTCGCTCCCGCCCAGGCGTTCCGTTTCGGAAGCCTGGACTTCATCGTCGACGATCTTGGCAAGCTTATCCTTTCGGATTTGGATCAGATGCAATCTGGAAATGACTCCATCACTCTCCCAGCTGAGCAGCCACTCGGATCAAAGACAACCGTGGCCATCTGTCCCTGGACAGTAAGCCAAGAGTTTGTTCCCCGGTCTAGGCGGGGATCGGTCAAGGACGAGTCCCGAGTGGTGAGAAGCACCAGTAAACCACTCGGATCTAAAGGTCAGCCCAATCTGTCTTATTGTCCTTCTGACTCAGAGAGCAGGGCAGGAGGTTCTCAAAGCTTTCGCGGCATCTTCGTGATCGAAGACCCACTGGGTGAGTCCCGGCAGCGAGAAAGATGTCGCGGGCCAGAGAAGCGAGCGCCCGTGCGTGAGGCACAAGAAACCCGAGCGAAGGCTCTCCAGGCTAGAGGCCGCAATGTCAATGAAGACATCCTGCAGACGAAGATGGAAAACCAATCGGTTTTTCATACTCCTCAGCAAAATATCATCGCATTGAAGACACTTCTCGACACATTGGGACCAATGCTCGGTCCCGACAGCCCAACCGCTCTGATCGTGGCCCAAGTCAAAGCCATGGTGACGGCAGCGGCAATCCAGCAGCATCAGGAAGAACCAGGGGAGAAAGAGCACTCCGTGCAGCGTAGTCACTCGGTACGCAGCGGCAATCTGACCTGCGGTCGCGGGCCATGCGTGGTCGACTTGAACTTCGACGGGGTGAAGACGCCCGACAAAGCATCAGCCGTGATCTTTGCATAGACCTGAATGCCAGGCGGTGGGATCGAGAAGATGAAGAGAGCCGCCGGCGCAAAGATGACTACGAACGTTTCGGCCTCTGCCATGATGACCGGGACGACCGCAGAAACCTACACCGCCGCGACAAGGGCGATAGCGAGGACCGCTGAGTCAGATCACTTTCTCGACGCTCCCGACGTCGGCGCAGCGATGGGCCTATTGAAGGGATCCGAGCCTTCACTCCCCGGCTCCGCCGAGTGGTTTCACCTGAAGGTTTCAACCCCAAAGGCATCACCAAATTCGATGGAGAAAGAGATCCAGAAGCTTAGTTGCAAGTTTATTCCCATGCAATCATGGCAGTCGGGGGCGATCACAACGTAATGGCCAATTATCTGCTGGTCACGCTTACCCTTTCGGCTCAAACCTGGCTCACAGGACTTCCAGCAAATTCTATAGATTCCTGGGAAGATCTTTGCGAGCAGTTCATCACCAACTTCCAGGGCACTTACGAAAGGCCTGGGACTCAGTGAGACCTATACCAGCTTCATCAGAGGAAGTGCGAGACTCTCCGGGAATTTATCCGGCGCTTCATGCAGAAGAAGAATACGATCCGAGACATCTCAGAAGCCGTAGTCATCGCAGCATTCCAGAAGGGCGTCAACGATCCCGACTTGATTAAGAAAATGTCCCGGAAGCCGCCGACTATAGTAAGAGAAATGTTTGAATTGGCAGACCGTTATGCAACGGCCTCGGATGCCTTGGCCGAGCGTCAGGATGATTGCCCACGGCAAAAGGACAAGTGGGATCACGCCGAGTCCTCCAGGCAGCGGGATAAGAAGCGGAAGCCCGAAGAACTGGTGGCAGTGACCGAGCACGACCGACCTCGTGCACCGTGGACGGACGATTACGACACGGTAATGGATGCAACTTGCCCTTTCCATCCCAAGGGGAAACATGCTGCGAAGGACTTCTTCACTCTGAGAAGGTTTGCAAAGGAGTCCAACAAGCGGCCGACCAAAGGTGAAGCGAAGGACGAAGCAAAGAAAAAGCAAGATCCTCCTGAAGATGATGAGGGCGACTACCAGAAAACGGAGCGTGAGCTCAACTACATATTCGGGGGCTCGGTTGCTTATGAGTCCAAGCGAAAGCAAAAGCTTACTGCTCGGGGTATCAATGCGGTCATGCCAGCAACTCCGCAATACCTCAGATGGTTCGAAGTCCCGATTACCTTTGACCGCTTAGATCATCCAGATCACATCCCGTATCTAGGTAGATATCCTCTTGTTTTGGACCCTGTGATTCGCAGCGTTAAACTCAAGAGGGTGCTGGTCGATGGAGGAAGCGGACTCAACATCCTCTTCTCCAAAACTTTCGACGACATGAAGAATCCCCGCTCGGAGCTAAAGCGGGGTTCATCGCCGTTTCATGGGGTAATCCCTGGGACCTCTTCAGTTCCACTCGGGTAGATCACTTTGCCGGTCACGTTTGGGACCAGAGAAAATTACCGGACGGAATATCTTAACTTTGAGGTGGCTGATTTCGAGACGGCATACCATGCCATCTTGGGAAGGCCAGGCCTAGCCAGGTTCATGGCCATGCCCTATTACACTTACCTCGTCCTGAAGATGCCCGGGCCGAAGGGAATTATCTCCGTCCGCAGCAACGTCAGGCAGTCCTTCGCATGCGACAAAGAGAGCTGCGAGATGACTGAAATGCTAGAAGTGGTAGCTGATAGGGAGAAAATCCGACAGGCGGCCGCACATCAGCAAGATGAAGGAGAAGTCCTAGCCAAGAAGCAGGCCAAGACAAGTATGAAGCCTGACGAGGGGACCAAGAAGATAATCCTCGACCCGTCCAACTCGGCTCAGACGGCTCTGATCGGGACAGGACTCAGCCCCAAATAGGAAGACGCGCTCGTCACCTTTCTTCGGGCCAACCGGGACATTTTTGCGTGGAAACCTTCCGACATGCCTGGCGTCTCTAAGGAGGTGATCGAGCATTCTCTCAATGTTGACGAGAAGGCGAAGCCTATCAAGCAGCGGCTCCGTCGATTCGCTCAATATCGCCGAGAAGCCATCAGGGAAGAAATCACTAAGCTTTTAGCCGCAGGCTTTATAAAAGAAGTGTATCATCCCGACTGGTTAGCGAACCTAGTTCTCGTTCGTAAAAAGAATAAAAACTGGCGCATGTGTGTTGATTATACCGATCTTAACAAAGCATACCCGAAAGATCCGTTCGGGCTACCTCGCATTGACCAGTTGGTAGATTCAACTGTAGGATGTGAGCTCTTAAGTTTCTTGGATACCTACTCGGGGTATCACCAGATCAGACTGAAAGAAGAAGACTGTATCAAGACCTCGTTCATCACTCCGTTTGGAGTATTTTGCTATGTCACAATGCCGTTCGGTCTAAAAAACGCTGGTGCAACCTATCAGCGCGCAATACAACGGTGTTTTCACACTCAAATCGGATGCAACGTGGAAGCATATGTTGATGATGTCGTTGTCAAATCTCGTGCAAAGGAGGACCTCATATCCGACTTGGCCGAGACATTTGAAAGCCTAAGGGCCTACAAGATGAAGCTCAACCCCGAAAAATATGTCTTTGGAGTCCCTCTAAAAAGCGCCGGATTCATTACATCACGGAGGGCATCGAAGCAAACCTAGAGAAGATCAATGCTATCCTGAAGATGAAGCCTCCGACTTGCCAGAAAGACGTCCAGAAGCTTACGGGTTGCATGGTGGCACTCGGCAGGTTCATTTCTCGCCTAGGCTCGCAGGGGATGCCTTTTTTCAAACTTCTGAAGAAGAAAGGCAATTTTCAATGGACTGCCGCAGCACAGCAAGCTTTCAAGGAACTCAAGGCATTCTTGTCCTCGCCACCGGTACTGGTCTCACCGATGCTCGAAGAACCCCTTCTGCTTTACATTGCTGCAACGACTCATGTAGTCAGCGTCGCAATCGTCGTAGAGCGGGAGGAAGCAAGGCACCTCCAGAAGATTCAGCGGCCAGTTTACTTCATCAGCGAGGTATTAGGAGAATCCAAAGCACGGTATCCGCAGGTACAAAAACTGTTGTATGTCGTATTACTTACTTCTCGCAAACTTAAACATTACTTTCAAGAACATTCAATTTCGGTGGTCACCGCTTTTCCAATTGGGGATATACTCTACAACCGGGAGGCCACCGGGAAAATTGCAAAATGGACGGTCGAGCTCAGAGCTTTTGAAATCTCCTTCAGGCAATGAACATCAATAAAGTCTCAAGTACTCGCCGACTTCACGGCCGAGTGGGTGGAATTGCAGATCCCCAAGACTTCTGAAGAGCTTGAATATTGGACAATGTATTTTGATGGTTCCCTCATGCTCAGCGGCGTGGGGGCCGGCGTGGTGCTCATCTCTCCGACAGGCGAGCGCCTGAAGTATGTCCTTCAGCTTCATTTCCTCGCATCAAACAACGCCGCCGAGTACGAGGCACTCATCCACGGACTACGTATCGTGATATCCCTCGGTGTCCGATGGCTGACAATCCGTGGAGACTCCATGTTAGTAATCAACCAAGTGCAGAAAGATTGGTCATGTGTTGGGGACAGCATGGTTGCATATTGCTAGGAAGTGCAGAAGCTCGAAGACAAGTTCAATGGGCTGGAGCTCATCCACATGCTCCACCGTGACAATGAAGCAGTTGACGAGCTCGCAAGGCTAGGCTCCAGTCGGGCAATAGTACCAGCTGGAGTATTTGTCGAAGAGCTCCACAAACCTTAAATAAGTCGACAGCAGGAGTCGGACAAATCAGAGGAAAGACTGGCCGAGGAGGAAGTTTTAGTCATCAACCCCGACTGGACAACTCCATTCCTAAACTATCTGTTAAAGGATGAGTTTCCCGAAGATCGCGTACAGGTAGAGCGCATCGCATGCCGATGCAAAAGCTACGTGGTAGTCAGTGAAGAACTCTTCTGAAAGAGTGCTTCCAGAGTCGTGAGGCACTGTATATCGGAGCAAGAAGGGAAGAACCTCCTCAGAGAAATCCACTCGGGAGTTTGCGGGCATCACGCAGCATCAAGTACCCTGGTGAGCAAAGCTTATCATCAAGGTTTCTTCTGGCTGACTGCCGTATCAGACGGAGAGGATATTGTTCACACCTGCGAAGGTTGTCAGCTCTTCGCTCGTCAAATACACGTGTCGGTGCAGGAGTTGCAAACCATTCCAATCACCTGGCTATTTGCAGTCTGGGGGCTCGACATGGTCGTACCTTTGAAGAAAGCTCAAGGTGGTTTCACTCATCTCTTCATCGCCATTGATAAATTTACGAAGTGGATTGAGGCAAAGCCCGTCGCCATGATCATGGCGGGCAAGGCCAAGGAGTTCTTCCAAGAAATCGTGGTAAGATTCGGTGTGCCAAACAGGATCATCACGGATAATAGAACTCAATCCCGTGGTGAAGAATTTCAAGACCGGTGCGATGAACACGGCATCAAGATTTGCTTCGCTTCCGTGGCCCATCCAAAAAGCAATGGCCAAATGGAGCGAGCAAACGGCATGGTGCTGCAAGGGCTAAAATCAAGGATTTTTTATCGTTTCAAGCCTTATGCTACACGATGGGTAAGAGAATTGCCTTCGGTACTCACAAAGTGAGAACTACTCAATGAGCTACGAGCGATCACCTTTTTTCCTAGTATACATCTCAAGCCTTATGCTACAGGATGAATTGCGCAATGGGTAGCCAAACTCAACAAGTTCAAGGTCAATTTTGCGCCACGGACTAGCGTCCGGTCAGGAGTTCTGGCGGATTTCATCGTGGAATGGACTTACGTCGAGGAAAAGGAGGCCAAGACGGTCGATGACCATTGGACTATGTTCTTTGATGGCTCACTCACGCTTCAAGGCTCGGGGGCTGGCATCATGCTCAAATCTCCGACAGGTGAGGAACTTAAATATGTCATCCAACTTGATTTTCAAGCTTCGAATAACATTGCGGAATACGAAGGATTGGTCAATGGGCTTCGGATAGCCGCAGCACTGGGAATCAAGCGATTGCTCATGAAAAGGGACTCACAGCTAGTCATAAACCAAATGCAAAAGGAATACCAGTGCTCAGATGATAACATGGCGGCATACTTGAACGAGGTCCGTAAGTTAGAGCATAAGTTCGAAGGCTTCGAGGTAAGATACATCTGGCATAGCGATAATGCCATCGCTGACGAACTTGCTAGGCTCACCTCGTCCCGTTCACCTGCGCCCATGGGGGTATTCATCGAGAAACTCCCTAAACCATTCATCCCCCCCCCCCCCCGCGAGAAACAGATGCTACCCAACTTGATCAGTAGCCTGGTCGAGTCAGCGAGGCAGAACTTGTAGACACGGAAGCTGTGCTACTCAAACGTGAGTCGACCTAGATGACCCCATTCCAGGCCTATCTCGATGGTCAAGATATCCCTGATGTTGATGCCTCAGCCGAGAAAATTGCATGTAAGTCCAAGTTATACGCGTTGGTAGACAGCAAGCTCTATCGGAAAGGGAGTAACGGAATCTTGATGAAGTGCATCATTCAGAAAGAGGGCAATAAAATATTGTTCGATGTTCATGGAGGCATCTGTGGCAACCATGCGTCCTATCGCACTCTAGTTGGGAAAGTTTTTTGACAAGAGTTCTATTAGCCAATTGCCCTCCAAGACGCTTGCGAGCTGGTGAAAAAGTGCGAAAGCTGCCAATTCTATGGCAAGCAAACCACCCAACCAACCCAAGCCCTACAAACTATTCCTTTGTTATTCCTCTGTCTTGGCCCTTCTCCGTCTGGGGCTTGGATATCTTAGGACCGTTCCGTAGAGCCCAAGGAGGTTTGTTCGTGGCAATCGACATATTCACCAAGTGGATCGAGGCCGAACCCGTTAGGAACATCACCTCAGAAGCAGCCAAGAAATTCATGAGGAGCATCATCACTCGCTTTGGCATTCCGAATCGAGTGATCATCGACAACGATAGCCAGTTCAAAAGCAGTGCCTTTACAGTTTCTGTGAAGAACTGGGAATCAAACTTTGCTTCGCCTCCGTGGCTCATCCCCAGAGTAACGGCCAGATCGAACACACCAACGGCATGATCTTGCAGGGAATTAAGACCTACGTATTCGATAGGCTAAAGGATTACTTGAGTAGGTGGGCAAAAGAGCTCCCCTCGATGCTATGGGTAGTTTGAACATTGGCTAGTCGAGCCACCGGTGAAACTCTGTTTTTCTTGGTCTACGGAGCAGAAGCAGTGCTTCCGACTGAGTTAACATTCAAATCACCTCGAGTGGAGAACTACTTAGAAAAGGAACAAGAGCTAGAGTGAGCAAGCGACATTAATCTACTCGAAGAGTACAGAGATCGACTATCCATTCAAGCAGCTAAGTATCAACAAGCACTGCACAGGTACCATAGCATAAGAGTCCAAAAAAGAGAACTTGATATTGGGGACTTAGTACTACGAAAGGTGTAAAAACAAGATAATCGCAACAAATTATCACCTAAGTAGGAAGGCCCCTACGTGGTAGTCGAGGCTACTTAGCCAGGATCTGTGCGACTATCTAAAGTAGACGGCATGGTTCTTGAAAACTCGTAGAACATCGAACAACTACAAAAATTCCACACATAAGTGGAAAACACTACAAGATCAAACAAAAGCAAAGATCCTAAGTAAGTAAAAGTTCATTTTATTTACAACATTAAAAAAAGTCTTTCTATTACATTTGTACAACAGGCTACCCTACCTACCCTATAGCTACTTGCCCTCGAAGGTGTCTCACCTCCTATTTTTTTGCTCTGGGGAAGGCAGCTAATGGTCCCCGGCAGAGGCGTCCGCCCTCGGTGAGGAACGGAAGAGGCACCAAAAGAGCGTCGATCGATCGATGGGAAGGGATCCACCACCTTTGCCACTGAATACCCTCCACCATTGTAATGGTTTGGAAGGGGAACGGTGTCCGGGACAATGGAGCCACCTTGATCCTCACCGGTGGCTTCTCTTTTTTCTCCTCCGGTGTTGGAGGCGACACCCATCCTCAAGAAAGGATTGGAGGCGGCATGGTCTTGTGCGGGGGCAACGCGCAGCTTGCTCGTCACCTCTCCTCTTCTTCAGGCCACACCTCCCTCTCGATGGCCTCCCAGTTGATCTTCTCCTCCTCTTCAGGCCAGACCTCCTTTTCGACTGTGTTCCAGTCAATCTCATCGTCTTTGTTCTTAGAAAGAACAATGACGATGCACCATGAGGAGCCCGTAGCAGGAGGCAAAGGAGGGGCTCCCTCGAGAACCTCCAAGGAGGGAGATGGAGGCGGCGAAGAGGCCATGAAAATGTTTCGAAGAAGCTAAAGGTGTTATAATGCCAAAGCAAGAAGAAGGTGGTGCCAAATAACCACGAACTCCCATCTATTTATAGCCCCGAGAGCGGCTCAGGCCAGGAGGCATGGTCTAGTGGGAGTCCGCAACGGTTCTAGTTTACGAGGAATTCATGCATAAATGCGGAAGCTGAAGAGACATGATGGCTGCAGCAGTCATTAGTAATAAAAGCTTGGTAAAAACAACACTAAGCCTTATCAGCACACCCGGAGGCTCGTGCACCCGAATGTACGGCCTTATGGCACCGGATGTGACGCTTATGCCCAATTGGCTACTCGATGGTGTAGTTGAGCAGAAAGTTAGGGGTCACGTCATGCTTTCGCCAAGAGCTGAACTCCACCAAGTACGCTCGGGGGCTCGCCCACTGAGGCGTATGGTCAAGGGTTGCTTTCAAAGACAGTTACGCCTAGTCACCGTAATTGCTTATCGAGTGAGAGGTCGAAGAGTTGCGTTGCTTAAGTTCTCACCTCTGCTTAGCCCCGTCCTCGAGTTGAGATGCTCATCGAGTAAGGGATCAGGAGTCACGACAGATGTGTGATACTAACGCTCTATTGACACCTCGATCCAGCAATCAAGTAAAGGCCAAGAGCCAAATCGCAGCATGGTGTCCTCTATACTCTACTCCCCACCCGATAGTCTCATCGAGTAGGGAGTCGGGGGCTACATATAACTCAATACACAGGTAACCTAATACCTTGTTTAATTTTTGCCCTTTATCAGTTCTCTTTTAATCGATACGGCTATCGAGCGGAGCGCACTATAGGCGCAAATTTTATATTGTTAAGTTTAAATGAAAGCGAATCCCTTTGCACGTATTTACTCCACTTCATGCTTAAACAGTCAGTGGACGAAGCCAAAGTGTGGCCATGCTTGAACCCGACGATGAGCAATTCTATCATGTGCACAAACGAGTATCAGATTGTCAGACATCTAATGCTCAGCGGCCAGTAGGAGACGAGGCCTCTAGTCAGTTCTACATGTGCTGCCCGATAAAGCCCGTGTTTGCTACACAATTTAAGCCATACAGTCGGTAAAGGCTAGCAAAGAATCGTATAACTCTTAGTGTTGTCAACACGGCACGAATATTATGCACAGCCTCTCCGAGCGTAAGCCCAAAGGCTCAGGAATTTAACGAGAATTTTCTCTTAAGTCTTGTGCGCAGGAACAGTCAGAGCGTGAGAACAAAAGGCTAGAGGTCTGTAAGTGATAATCGAACTTGTATCTACTCGTGTCTCCTTTGTTTCATTGGCAGGGGAACAAAGGGCAAGATATGGAAGGACTAGCAAGATAGTTAGCACTTTGTATCAAAAAGGCCGTAAAATCAACACAAGTCCTGTTACAATAAGCCTAAGGGCTTTGCTTGGTCTCGCTATTAAGAGACAGCTCTAGTCCATCTATGAACCTCTCGGCCTGACCTCCAAATGACTCGACAAGGTCAGCGATCTCACCATCCTCGCAAGCAAAACCATCCTCCAAGCACGAGAGGTCCAGTTCTGGATAGTGGGAATTTACCATCCGAGCAAGGACGACGACGCAAGACGAGCCGAGAAGGTCATGTGGTAGAGGGTCCTCGACTGCAGAGTGGTTAATGCCGTGCCTACCGCAGCCTTTTCTCCCTCGACCACCTTCAGGTCCGCCTCCGCCTTGTCTAGGTCGGCTTTATTCTTGGCACACGTGGCCTCCGAGGAAGCGTTCCTGGCCCTTAGTGCCTCCACCTCCGCTGTCAACTTCTGTGGCCCACCTCGGACTCGACTATGGCTGCCCTCAATTCTCTACATCTGCGTCATCCTCGTCCCTGACAGTTTTCAACTCTGCCCGAAGCCTCACCAGTTCAACATTTTCATCTGAATAATCTGCTAGTGGGAAGCTGTGAGTCGTTCGTTTTGCTGCTTAGCTTGCTCGCAGAATGTTTTGACATGCCGCAGGGTCTTCGAAGCGCGCTGCCAAAAGGTAGTCAAAAGAAGTCAAGAAAGCAGAAGAAGGGAAAACAGGCCCACAGTGAAAAAGTGGCTAGGTATGTTTGCACACCTATAGCTCTGGCTCTAGGACCGACCAGTATTCGAGGGGCGCTAGAGGAGGCGGAAAAGGCAAAGTTGTGGTCGCGAAGAGTGTAGCCGCGCCGAGGGCCAAGGGACTACTTATTTGTCCAGATAAGAGGGGGTTCAGTAGGGGTAGGTGAGGCCGTGTCGATGAAAGCAAGGAGTCGTCGAGAACAGCTGCGGCCAGTGTGTCTGGCGGCGGCGAGGTGCTAGTTGGAGTTAGCCTAGTTGCATCTGGTGACGGTGAGGGACTAGCTGCAGCATCCTCAATCGTGCTGCTGGACGCCCTCTTCCTGCGAAAGCTTCATATGAGCTATCTTCCAGAATTGACTGAGGTGTGGGAGAGCGAATGAATAAGTAACCCTACCTCCCTGATTTCCACGTCACCCTCACACCTCCTCGCGTGCCAGAGGTTCTCTTCGGGACCAGCCTGGCTCTGGTAGTTGCCTTCTTGACCAGCCCGACTAGTTGGAGTAGTGGCGCCGACAGGTCGACAACCGGAGGACCAGCCTGCTAACACAAGACAATCATGAGCAACCAACTAGGCTACATGTGGGGTGAGTAATTGCATATTAATAGCTTTACCATTTTGACTGCCTCGGTCGATGGAGTATCTCCTCGACGAGAGGCTTGCAGGGCAACTACCAGATCTTGTGCCTCGGCAACCCAGTTGGCTCGTTCTTCCTCTAAAAGCTGTCGGGTTACGTTAGCAGAAAGCTCATAGCATCCGAGCGAGCGATTAAATATCACCTGATCAGAAGCTCTCACTGGTAACATTCAACGCCACTTCACTAATCGTTGGGGCGCTAGTGACGCCGACCTCCCCCTTCGAGGAGAATCCACCGCCTCGAGCTCGTGACTCGCTTCGACCTCGCTAGGATCTATGGCGGGTGCCTTGTCCTCCGCGGACAGCTCTGCATCAGCAGGAGTTGAGCCCGATGCTTGCCCGCTGTCTCGAGCAGGCTCATCGGCCGCGTCAGTAGCTTCCTCATGCAGGCCGCTATATTCGTCCTGCTCAGCTTCCTGGAAAGAAAAGACAGTTAGGCGACAATGCACGTCCAGGTACGATGAATCAATTGTTGCCCGACACATACCTCTGGTCGAGGATTGGCCAGAGAATAGGCCTCTATACCGCAGGGGCCAGGATTCAAACCATGAAAAATCTTGCTCAATTGAACAGGAATGTTCGCATCTGATAAGACTGTTAGTCAATTAAACAGTTCGTCAGCCACCAATCATGGCGAAGGGAAAAAGCGATAGGAAAGGTCCTTGTTACTTACCCTCAGAGTTGTCTCTGGTCACATCATCGACTCCAGAGTACTCCCAAGCCAGATGGTCTCGGCATTTCAGTGGACTCAATTGTCGCGTCAAAAAGTCCCGAGCGACGTGCCACCAGGAGAGACCTCTCCTTCTCAGCTCCTCGATTTTCTCAATGTAGCACGCATTCCGCGTTGTCGATGGAGGGACTTTCGTCCAGAGGTCGGTAGAGTTCGGGAAGGATGGTTGGTAAGACAAAGGAAAGTTGACTGTGTCTGATCAGGTAATATAGAACCACCGCTTCTTCCAGTCTGATTGCCAAAAAGAAGTCACCGGCACAGGGATATACACGCTAGCAACACCGCTGTGAAGGTGAAATGCGGGACCCCAACGACCTCGTTCTTGAATTTTTTTCAAGTGATAAAAATGGCGAGACAAGTTGAGGCTGGGCCTGATACCGTAGGAGAATTAGGGCTCAGATGAAAAAGCTGGACTCCGTAGAAATCTAGAATAGTTAACAGAAATCAAGAAGGGGGAAAGCTAAGGCCGCAGCGGAAGAAAGACTCAAAGACTACAATTTCATCCTCATCCTTAGGAGTCGGATATTCCTCACCAGCAGATGGCCTCCAATGGAAGAACGCTCGAGGAGGAATGAGGCTGCCCTTCTCCAACTCGACGAGACGCTTCTCCGTCACGATGGATGCCTGCCACACTTGCTGGTAAGTCTCATTGCTAAAGGCCGGCCCCATGGCAAGACCTACCGCAGCTTCCTTCTTCAACGCATCAACCTTGGGATCAGTAGAAGAACCAGAAGCCATTGGATCAGGGAAAAGAAAGATTCTCAAGACACAGATGTGCAAGGGCTCAAAGAAACTAGGCGGAGGATTCGAGAGAAAGGCTGAGGGTGCAAGAATGAGACAACTACAGTTCCAAATCTAGAGATTTATAAGCTAAAAAGTGTCCAGGCACAATGGTTCGTTTCCCGCCGAATAGTACATCAATCGTCGGGAAAAGCGGAATGACGACGCCGCATTTGCTGTAGCGTCTCCAACTGGTCACCATCGAGTAACACAAGGGTTACCCTAAGCACTCAAGTTGGATTGGCAGCAGGGCGTTCGACCCCACATATCTTACTCGATGCTTAGCGATTCCCAACTTGCTCGAATCGTTCGACCACCAGGCAGGCGAGGCATTGCTTGACTGAACCGAGTTTGGCAGCAATCAACCAAGCGCTTAAACGGACCTTCCGCTAAGCAGAGTTCGAGGGCTACTGTCGAATATCCAGATATGGGATATGGGTATGCACCACAAAGTCAAAGGTCAAACCATATATACATCTATCAGCATTAGGAAATATCTCAAGCCCAAAGCGGCGGGATAAGATATACCTACAAAAGATATCGCCATGCAAAGGAAGCTTCGATCGTACTCCCGATACGAGGAGACCTACTCGAACACATCTGACAGTTATGGAAGTTTAGATGCGATACGGAGATCGTACTAGAAGCAGGACTCCTCATCAACCACGACTCGGCACTCCAACCCGCTATATAAGGACCAAGGAGGGCATCATCAAAGGATAGGCAAAAAAGAAGCCAAAGCAATCCAACTTCCAAGAAGCTCCTAGATCATCATCCCTCAAGCACTACAGCCATCCAGAGCCAGACGCCCAAGAGATCACCGAGCAACGCCATCCACTAGCCATAGCTTAGCCACCCCATACTCATATTTCTTCCTTGTAATCAGGAGTAGTCCCGTTGAGCCATACTCTATTCATCGATCTCATACATCCCAAACACAGGAGTAGGGTATTATTCGATCCCGAGGCCCGAACCTGTCTACATCTCGTATTCCTGTTTGCGTGTTTGATCCTGCATCCCTCGAAGGTACCCGATTATAAGTGTGTTGTCGATCACTAATCTTCGACAGTTACATAATTATGAAATCAACTCGACATGACAGATGGAACATAATAGTACAAATAACGGTAGTATTTTTGTTAACATGTATATAAAAATGTCTTGCTAGAGTCAAAAGTTGTTTGTTACAAAAAAAAAGTCATCTAGCTAGTTGTTACCTGCTTTCTTTTGAATAAAAGCAAGGCAAATGTAATCATATTGTAAAAAAAATGTTTCAAATCTCACAAGATACTAAATCGAAATACTTGCTCTAGGACTAAGGAATTCTTCTACTCTTAATTGGTGCTTGTTACATGTAGTCAGTAAATAAGTCTAGCCATGCATGAAGGTGATATAATCTTTAATGTACAACATGCGTATGTGATCTTTCATTGTCACTTCTTTGGATCCATTTCACACAATCAGTCACCCTAAACCCCAAATCTCTTGCACATCTTATCCCCTGACCCTGTATCCTGACTCAAATATCTTGCACGTCCCGCCCCTTTTCTCGTATTTGCTGATTGCATTTGTTGACAAACCGTGTGACTTATGAAGAGCCCATGATGGTCCCTTTGCCAAAATTCTAGAAGGAAGTTATAAAAGGAGGGGTACTCTCATTGTAGACAGATAAGAGAAAGAAATAAAAGAGAATTACCGTGCCTCCATATTGTGTCTCTCTGTTCTTTGTTTTAGATCTATTTGGGAAACCCTGGACTACACCCTATAGCAAGGTTCCTCAACACGTTATCAGCATGAAGCTCTAACGAACAACAAGACAGATCAAAAAGGTAGGAAACGGTAACTAATCTACGTTTCTTTTGAATCTTTGAATCACCTTGAATGCATCTACAAGTAAACACTACCGTTGCCGACTTGAAGTCGCCGGCATGAAGCCGATCAGAGTGTTACACTGGATGTCGCATATTTGAAATTATTGGCACTACGTCGATCAGCCAGATAATGAAACTCGTCATGAATTTTACGTAGATTGGTTTTTATTTTATATTTTTCTAATCTACGTATGAAACATGTCGCACGAAGCGGCTCCACTACGGCATGAATCACTGGCCACACCGTGCATCTCCACTGGCAAAGCATGAAGCAGGCTGCACCATGAAACCGCAAAACTGTGCCACTGTCGTGCGCAGGCATGCAAACATGTATCCATGCAGTGTCAACCCATATGTGAAGGAGCTTGCTAGCTATGCATACCACGAAGGCTGCGTGATTGCCTAGCAAGTTCACAGTCAAGCATGCAGTGCAAGAAAGTCGCGTGGCTGCATGCAAGTCGCGCAAGCAGGCTAGGCATGCATGCAATGCAAGTGGCCAGTAGTGCATGCGGCGTGCGGGAGCACAGGCGGTGGCCGCGTCGGCAAGCAGTGCAAGAAGCAACCCCACGCCGCCACGACGCTGCGCAGCCCAAAGCGCCATCGCCCGAAGCCGTCGCCACGACACCGCACAGCTGTGACGCCCAAAGCACCATGCACCCGCATCTCGCACATCGGAAAATTCATATCCTTGCATTATTTTGTAGTTGAAGTTTTTCTTTTGCTGTTTGTTATGAATATTTATGAATCCTGTATTTATTGCTTTCTTGAGTTTACTGAAAAATAAGGAGAATTTAAGGATGTATTTATGTATGAATCTAGCAACCACTCTTTACTAGATTGCACACAGTAATCTAATGAAGGAATCTCGTGAATATGCATATGTCTAGCATTGTGAACCGTGAGTTTAAGAAACTGGCTCCGTATGGCCAGAACTATCTCACATGGGCATCAGATGTGAAGATCGTACTTGGTAGCAAGAAACTCCGAGTTGCTATCGGCTTAGGGTCCCCGAAGGACGAGCAACCTACTGCCGAACAAAATGATCAAGCTTTGCATTTTCTCAGGCATCACCTCTCAGCTACTTTGAAAAATGAATATATGGTTGAGGGAAGTGCGCTCGGGCTATGGACTGCACTCCAGAAGCGGTTCGAAATGCTCAAGTACACCATCTTGCCCCAAGCACAGCAAGATTGGGTTCGCCTAAGGTTTGCGAACTACAAATCAGTGGTCGAGTACAATTCTGCCTTGCATAGAATTTGTACCAATCTTTCTCTATGTGATAAGAAGATCACTAAAGAAGAGAAGATCGAGAAAACTCTTTCCACTTTTCACTCTAGTGCTATCTAGAGTGCCCGCAACTATCGCTAGGATGTATACAATGAGTATTGCAAACTGATTGATGTTATGCAAGTTGCGGAGTCACAAGATAATGTTCTTCGCAAGAACTTCGTCTCACAACCATCTGGAAGAGGTGTTGGCATAGAAGTCAATGCCAATAGTTACAAGGTAAGGAAGCCCACTCAGAGGAAGAGGGGCAACAAGGGTGGAAAAGAGTAGAATCCGACTAAGGGAAAGTCAAATGCCCAAGAGAAGCAGAATGGCAAGAAGAAGCCACCCGCTAAGCCGTATGGACAGCAGAACCGGACGTGCTTCAGATGTGGTACTTGGGGATACTAGTCGAGAAGATATGTCGAGAACCCAAAAATGTCATCAATGCATATCAGGCCAAAAAGAAGGCAAAAGGCAATGCACCAGCAGAGGCACATTTTGTCAAGGTAGACAATGATGATGCCATGGACGAAGAAACCCCACTAGAATCGTCCTCCCAGCCTTCTCTAAACATAGTTGCAGCAGCCAAGTTCATGGCAAATGAAGAAAGCACCTCTATTGATGACATAGAGGCAGAAGTAAATGCATTCTTCACGGATTCCGTCTAATGCATGAATCGCACTATTAGCATTTCTCTTAGATTGTGGTTGTTAGTGAACTTTGAATAATGGACTATAAGCTCTATAAGAGTATAAACTTATTTCTTATGATTGGCTATGCAGTTTATCCTTTATTCCAATATTATATCTTTACAAGCAATATCTGAATTATTTTGCCAATACCTAATTGGAATTGTATTTTATAGAAGCTGTGTAGCGCCCAAATGGAGGAGATATGCATTGTTGATAGTAGCACAACAAATACTATCTTAAGAGAGTCTAAATACTTCCAGTCAATCATGAAGAACACTAGCAGTATTACTACAATCACAGGCAGCAATTCATGTATAATAGGCTCCGGAAGAGCTAAAATTATATTACCAATGGGTACTACTTTGGTAATCGAAGAAGCCCTCTTATACTCTGAATCAACAAGAATTCTCTTGAGTTTTAAAGACATCCGCGCCAATGGGTTTCACGTAGAAACAAATGAAGAAAATAGCAAAGAATTTTTGTGCATTGTGAAGCACGCGGAATGTGAGAAAATGGTATTAGAAAAATGTCTCTCACATAAATTTGGATTGTACTACACGAGAATCAATGCACCAGCAGTGTATACTTCTCTGAAGACTATTTTTAAAAGCTCTGAGTTATTTTCTCTGTGGAATTGTAGATTAGGCCACCTTGGTCTTAGAATGATGAGAAATATAGTGAACAACTCGCAAGGTCATAGTATTAATGTTAAATTTTTTCTAAATCATGAAGATTTTGTGTGTCCTGCATGCGCTACTGAGAAATTGATAACCAAACCCTCTGTTATGAAAGTGAAAAATGAAATCCCTGCATTCCTGCAACGTATCCAGGGGGATATTTGTGGCCCAATTCAGCCTTGTCAAGGCTATTTCGATACTTCATGGTGCTCATTGATGCTTTCTCGAAATGGCCGCATGTATGTTTGCTATCAACAAGAAACCCTGCTTTTCTAAAGCTGATCTCGTAGATCATTAGAATTAAGAATACTTTTCCTAATAATCGTGTGTAGTCCATTCGAATGGATAATGCCGATGAATTTACTTCCAAGGCATTTGATGATTATTGCACAGCAACCGGAATTGCAGTTGAGCACTCTGTACTGCATGTCCATACACAAAATGGATTAGTTGAGGTACTGACAAAAAGAATTAAATTTATAGTTCAGCTGCTTTTGCTAAGCTGTAACTTGCCCAACACTTATTGGGAACACACAATCCTGCACGCAGCAGCACTCATCAATTTTAGACCATCGGCCAATAACATCCATTCACCTATGCAACTGGTGCAGGGAGTCGTCCCAAAAATTTCTCAACTTAGAAAATTTGGATGTATGGTATATGTACCTATACACCTTCACAGTGGACTGCAATGGGCCCTCTCCGCAAGTCTAGATATACGTTGGTTATGAGAGTGCATCCATATTCAAGTATTTGGAACCCATGACTGGAGACTTGCATACAGCCCGATTCGCTGATTGTATTTATAATGAGGATAATTTTCCGTCATTAGAGGGAGAAAATCAACCTTTGGATGGAAAATATCGGGAAATCATATGGCATTCCACTGGGATCCCCGCTCATGACCCTTGCACTGATGAAGAAAATCAAGAAGTCCATAAGATAATCGATTTGCAGAACCTAGCAAAAGAATTGCCTGATCATTTTTGTGATCTGAAGAGTGTGGTTAAGTCGCATGTACCTACTCGAAATGCACCGAAGAGAGTTGAAGTACTAAAGAAAGCAGAAGGTATCCCTCATCCTTTTCAGAGGCCTCGAACAAAAATAACTGGAACTCTGCCTTCTCAAACTCGAAGTACCCAGAGACGTCTGAGGAAAAAAGGGCAAAAGGACTCACCACAGCCAATCACGAAAATACCCCAAAACAAGAAGGGGAGCCAGTTGAGACCTGGCACTGGAAAAAAGCCTATGGAAAAGGCAATTCCATATCTAAATCTTCCATTGCAGTAAGTCACTAAAAATAATGTGTGCGCACATATAGGCGATGAAAAACTAAAAGAACTTACTCCAGTAATAGGTATTAGCAGAGAAGAGTAAGAAGAAGTGCATGAGGAAGCACCCCATGATGAAATTCCCATAAATTTTGTAACAACGGGAGAATCTCTGAATAGAGAAATAGCCAATGTTGATGCACATTTTGCAAAGAAGATTGCCACAACCATTGATCGTGATCCCGAGCCTGCATCTCTAGTAGAATACAAGAAAAGGCTAAACTGAAAAGAATGGAAGAAAGCAATCATTGCAAAATTAATCTCTCTAAACAAAAGAGAGGTGTTTGGGCCTTTGTGCCGCATGCCTCCCCATATAAACCCCATAGGTCACAAATGGATCTTCGTTCAAAAGAGAAATGAAAATAATGAAATTGTAAGGTACAAGGCAAGGCTTGTTGCACAAGGCTTCACTCAACATTTAGGAGTTGATTATGAAGAAACATATTCCCCAGTCATAGGAGGAATCACCTTATCTAATCTCAATGGCAGTCAACTTGAAGTTGAAAATGAAACTAATAGATGTTGTTGCAGCATATCTGTACGGAAACTTCGATTCGGACATATACATGAAAATACCGGAAGGTATTCTTGTCCCGAACCAAGACAAAGAAAATGGAAACCTATACAGTGTAAAATTAGATAAATCACTATATGGGCTAAAGTAGTCAGGAAGAATATGGTATATAATCATTTGAGTGAATTTCTCTGCAAGAAAAGGCTACACAAACAGTGAAGATTGTCCATGTATTTTTATACAATAATCTCCGAATGGATTTTGTATAATCTCAGTTTATGTTGATGACTTGAACATCGTCGGGACAAATGAAGAAATAGAAGAAACTTGTTCACACTTGAAGTCTAAGTTTGAAATGAAGAGCTTGGGTAAAACCAAGTTTTGTTTAGTCTCGCAGCTTGAGCATGTCCAAGGAGGAATTTTGGTACACCAATCATCCTACACACAGAAAGTGCTAGAGAGATTTGAATTTACAAAGGCATATTCTGTAAAGACTCCAATGGTCGGAAGGTCATTAAAAGCAGATCTAGACCCATACAGGCCAAAAGAAGTGGGAGAGGAAGTCCTGGGAGCGGAATTCCCATATCTGAGTGTAATTGGAGCACTCATGTACCTCGTGAATAGCACCAGGCTGGACATTTCGTTCGCTGTGAATTTGCTAGCCTGGTACAGTGTAGAACCCACCAAAAGGCATTAGAAAGGGATCAAGGACATCTTCGTCTAAGCAGACTCTTGTCTCAACATCGACAAACCACTTAGAAATTATTACTCTGTATGAAGCCTCCTGTGAATGTGCATGGCTTCGAAGAATAGTTCACCATATCCAGAAGTCATGTTGCTTAAACATTGAACAAACCCCACTATCATTTATGAAGACAATGTAGCTTGTGTTACTCGAATGCAAATGGACTTTGTAAAAAGTAACCTCACGAAGCACATCAACCCCAAGTTCTTCTATGCTCATAAAATGCATAAGATGAACGAGATCAAGATATTGCACACTAAGTTATGTGAGAACCTTGCCGGTTTATTCACTAAGTCACTCTCAGCATCTACTTTCGAAAGGTGCATTAGAGAAATTGGGATAATGAGATTTAGAGAAGTGTAGATTTCAGAGAGATAATCTTCACATACTCTAAATAAATTTTGAACATAAAGTAAAAAGAATCCGGCCATTGTTTTTTGGCGATATCTGATGCCTCCCAGTAAAAAGAATCCGGCCATTATTTCTTGGGGATATCTGATGCCTCCCAGTAAAAAGAATCCGGTCATTGTTTCTTAGGGATATCTGTATATGCATAAATGTATTGTTTCTCGTGGATACATCCCTTTCACACACGTTCAAACAAGGAAGAGAGAGCAGATTACCAACTCCCAAGTGGATCTCTCTCTCCAAATCTGCATGTAATCGTCGGCTCATCATTCGTGTTAAAAAGGGTGGGCTTGTGTTTCTTGGGTGGCAGATTGATGGACCTGTCGCCGAACCCCGAGAGCCCGCCCCCGCCGGGCAGCGGTGGCGGTGACGGCGGTAGCAGTGGCGCCGGAGGATCGAGCGGCGGCGGGGCGTCGTCGTCGGCGGGGAGCGGCACGCCGCAGACGCCGAGCCGGTACGATGCGCAGAAGCGGCGGGACTGGAACACGTTCGGGCAGTACCTGCGGAACCACCGGCCGCCGCTGAGCCTGGCGCAGTGCAGCGGCGCGCACGTGCTGGAGTTCCTGCGGTACCTGGACCAGTTCGGCAAGACCAAGGTGCACACGGCGGCGTGCCCCTTCTTCGGCCACCCTAACCCGCCTGCGCCCTGCCCTTGCCCGCTGCGCCAGGCCTGGGGCAGCCTCGATGCGCTCGTGGGCCGCCTCCGCGCTGCCTTCGAAGAGAACGGTGGCCGCCCGGAGTCCAACCCCTTCGCCGCCCGCGCGGTGCGCCTCTACCTCCGCGAGGTCCGCGAGCACCAGGCCCGCGCGCGCGGCGTCAGCTACGAGAAGAAGAAGCGCAAGAAGCCGCAGCCCGCCGACACCAGCGGCGGCAGGGGAAGCCACCCGCAGCCGCCGCCGGCGCGGCCTGCTGAGGACTAGTACGTGCGCACGTACCCATTTGGTATGTCGGATTGAGCATATTTTATGTAGGTTTCTGATTAATTGCTTGTGCATGCATACATGGTTTATCATTTTACGCGGCTAGCTGTTCCAGAACTCAATCGATCGTGCTACATTGTTATTTGCTCCTTGTTTCTACTATAGCCCTCTCCGACTTAATTTTATGTTAAGTTTGCTCCTGGATGGAAGCGAATGTCATTGCCTGTTCCTGCCTTACTTTTCACTGCTCATGATGATGGGGAGGAGTATATAGTACGGTACTGTGTCCCTCAAAGTCTAGAGGACAGAGGTGACCGGTCTACACTCTTCACAGCAGATGAGATGAGATGCATTGCATCTGGCGATCTCTCTCTCTCTCTCTCATTACATGCTGCATAGTTCGTGGCAGATCGCGCGCTGCATACGCATGCACATTTTGTGCAGTATGTCAAGTCCCATCCAGGATCGATGCATATCGCTGGGGAGGAATTATTTTTTTAATAATACATTTTTGTTTCAAAATTTCAAAAATATATCATGGATTTTTTTATATATAAATCGCCAAACCAACGGGCGACAAGAGGCCACATCTCAGCAGGCCCGTCTAAGGCCCAGCGCAAGTGGGCCGATCGCACAGGGCCCCCAAATTTTTGGGGCCCCCAGCATATGCTACACTTAGTGCATTACTATGGCCTTGGTCTGCTAGTGCTAAGGTTTTCCAGCTGGCCAGCTCTAACACAAGAGTTCAGGAGTCAGGACGCATCGTATTCTACCGGCCGAATTGCCGATTCGGTGACTCCTCGTATTCTGTCGAGACGTGATCGCCATTCCTAGCACCAAGCCGCCAACAAACCAGCTGCTTCTACCCTGCTGGCCGGCCGTCGGCTGCCGCTCGCCAGTCGCCAGGCACCAGGCAGCAGCACCGCATCCACGGCAAGTCGGCGACGGCAATACATGTGAGCTAGTTGCCTAGTTCTTCCATATCAAGTCTTGCCGCAAACAGCCAAACAGGCAAACACGACACATATGCATATGCATGCATGTGTGCACTGAGGACTGCTATGGAAATACAGGAAAGGTGCTATTGTTGAGGTAGAATCCGAACTCTACTTGTCTGTTGCATCCAATTTCCTTTTGGCTTTTGCTAATCCCGAATTGGAGTCATCTACTGCATCCTTTTCCTTTGCTAATTCCAAATTAGAAGCAACATTGTTTTGGTTGCTTAGTTAAAAACCTTAACTCGTGGGTCATTGAGATCTACTATTGCAAATGATTAGCAATTTAGCATTTCGAAGAAGATTAAATATGAAGATATAATTGAAGATTTCATTTCGAAGAACACCAGGCGCATGATGCTTTTTACTAGAAGTTAAAAAGATATCGGTAAGAAAGATTCACCCTTTACTCTTTTAACATTAATGCCTATTGTAGTTCTAAATATTGGGAAAAAACATATAGTTATATAATGGAATCATATTTTGGTTATTTGTATTTCTCTAGTGTAGGGCCCCATTTTGTGTTTCGCACCAGGGCCTCAAAAACTTAGATACGGGCCTGCATCTCAGTTCAAATGCGGAGACGAGGCGTTTTTGTCGCCGTTGATCGTGCGACAGACCTCCTGTCACCAAACCAACTGTAACATCCCGAAAAATTCAAAAATAAGGAAAATGAAATTTTTGAAATTTGAAAATGGAATAAAATACAAATTTTAATTTGAATCAAAATTTTAATTTAAAACAATGTCCTTTCCTGATTTTCATGCATTCTAATTTTAAGAAAATGATGAATAACAATATTAAAAGCATAATCATGAGATTTTTACCCTGAAATCCTGATAACCTTATATACCTCTGGTAAAAATATCAGAAATAAAAACTTATATTTGAAGCATTTAGAAATTCAGAAACAGAAAGTAAATAAATCTGTAAATAGCAATGTCAGAATTTTTATAATTTAATTATCGAAGATAAAAATCTGAAAATTTTACAGAAGCATTATCAGTTTAAATACATTTGAAAAACAAAGTTTCAAAAATAAATAAAATCATTTGGACACTCTAATAAATCAAAAACAGAATAATCAAAAATTCAAATATCACATTGTCAGAATTTTAATAAAATATTTACAAAGAGTATTTAATTGAAAATTTGTCTAAGCCTGTATCTTCACCTGGCCGACATCAGTAAAAATCCTCAAAAATTCTGGAGATGATTTTCCACTCGAAACGTGCGGGTGAAGCTTGATCCGTCTGGACATTTCTCCTGTCTCGGTGGCTTACAGGTGGGCCCATGTCCTGTGCAAAGTCCAGCTGTTCCCTGCTGACCTCATTCGTTGCCATCTCACCCCCACACATCAGCACCCTCTCCAGTGCCTTCCTCTTTCTTCTTCTCCCTTCCTCTCTGCTGTCTCACGCACCGATCAAGCCTCGTCCGTTCACTTCCTTGCCACGGCACGAATTGGGCAGCTTCCCTCAGCTGTGCCCTCCTGTCAATCCCTACCCAAGAGTTGCCATGGCAAACGTTTCTACTGGAACTCGCTGCCACGGCAATACTCGCCAGAACCGCCTCCATTCCCTATCTTACCTGCGCCGCGACTCCACCGCTCTGCCAAGCCTTGCCAGTCCTTGCCACGGCAAAGATTTGGCTGCGTTTTCGCTGTCTCGGCAATGAATTGCCACACCACCTCAGTGACTTCCGTTCAAACTCTGCTCTCGCTGCCTCATCTGCTTATTGAAGCCCCACAACACCCCTTCCAATACATAATACTCCCCTTCACTTGCCCCTGAGCTCCTTCCGTGCGAGCGAACCTCATCTTCTTCCTCAGGTTCGGCAAAAGCAGAAAAAGGGGAGAAACCATGTGCGCACTGCTACACACCAAATTAGCTCGAACCAATCGGCTTGAAGCAACCTTGTGAACCCTAAAGTCCATCCCAGGTGTCGATTCAACCTCTTCTTCCCCGGCGAGCCGCGCAACCGAGCTCCTCCTTCCGCCATGACCGTGCATGGTGAGAGCCTCTCTCCGTTACTCATCCTTCTAATTAAACCCGAAAATGGAACCAATAGAGCTCACTGATGCTCATTTCGGTGTTGTTGATCCAAGTATTGCCTTGCTTCAGCAGCTTCAGCTCACCGTTCATGGCGCCGCCGCTAGACCACGGTGACGACCTATTCCCCGGCCGTCTCCGACCACCAAAGTACCACCCCTAGATGCGGAATGACCTGCTGATCACCACCGTGCAACCCATTCCGCCGTTTCGCCATCACGCCGTAAAGCCATCGGTTCCTCTGTTTGTCATTGCGCCGGGACCAAAGAATACCATGACTCATCAGCCAAGTCACTGACTTCATGGGCCCAGCCGTCAGCTCCTTAATCCAGCCTCAGCCAAAAACGGAAAGCGCAATCTTTGGTGAGAAAGCGTACTTTCTATTTATGGCAAATTCCTGATTTTCCAGCATATTTCAAACCCGAATTACTTCATTTGCTTATAACTTTTGAACTAATTGTCAAAATAAAATGAAATAAATTCCTAAATTCATCTAAATTCATGTAGATTCATAATATGCAAAAATATTTTAAATTTCAACCCTGTGTATAATTTAAATTTAAATTTAAAGAATGGAATTAAAAATATGCTATACATAGAATTTATGCAAACAAACTCTAAATTAAATAAAATAAATTTTTAGAATCCTTATGAAATTAGGAGCCTGAATATATAAAAATATTTAACTATCATGCTTGGTTTGATTTATTTGAAATAGAAATTTAAATAAACTCTATTATTGTTCCTTAATAAAAATTGTGCATCATAAATCCTAAAATGATAAAATAATTTAGACATGCTCCTGAATCCATAATAAACTCATTTGTGCAAAAATATTTAATATTCAAACTCAGTTGATGTTATATTTGAATTTAAAAGGTACAAATAAACCCTAGCATAACACCGTTATAAGTAGGAACCCAATTTTAAATCATGCCTGCTTTCTATGATTTATTTATATTTGGATTTTATCTGATTTCTTTTTGTCCCTATTGAAACTTGTTATTTGTCATTTGTTATGTTCTTCATTCGCAACGTGTTGAACCGACGATACTACTTCCATCGTCGACAACGCCGACATGACTACGACTTCGATGTAAACAACAATAAGCAAGGCAAGCACCCCCTTTGACCATGTTGATCCCAGTTTTATAAATGTTTTCATTAAATGTTTTGATTGCATGCGTATATTTATTAAACTCTGCTATATTGTGGGTAACGGTAGTTATACCTGTTGATTCCTGAAACCTCCTTGATATAAATGAATTTGTGAACCTTGATACCTTAGAATCATGGTTAGACAATATATATTGTCATTCTGGGTATACACGATGTTTAATAATCTTGTTTAGCCATGCTTTAGACTTAGTATACATCAAATTGAGACACTGATCAAATGATACTTGGATATGCTGAAGCATGATTCTTAGACATGTTGAGACATGATGATGATTTTTGGTTATTTTAATTAAAAATAAAAATAAAATTATAATATTGATGCGGGCAATTATTGGCAATAGCCGAAGGTGCATGGACTTGCACGTAGTGTAGGGGGAGATTATTGCCCGTATCGAATTAAGGACCGAACTATGGGTTGTTTTCAGGCCAAGATAACCGTACAACCACAAGTACTGGTATGGGACAGTCTTAACCTATTAAGTTCCTTAAATCTAGCTTTGCACATTGGTAGGCTGGAGAATGGTGTACGCCATATTATGGGGGAGAAGTGGGACACTTTGGTGTATCACCGATTGTCGTACTATGTACAAATATCTTCTGCCTTGTAAGGAGAAGTGGGACAACTTGTTACACCACTGTTTGTCGTACTAGTACAAATATCTTCTGCCCTGTAGGGAGAAGTGGGACAATTGGATGTATCATCACTTGTCGTACTAGTACAAATATCTTCTACTGCCATAATATGGGTTCACCAGGCTGGTGTAAAGTTATGATTAAGTAATGTAACGGTTATGTCATGACTCTCTGCGGCACACCAAAGGAAGTGTGTTAATATCGATTGCACAAAGAGTTAAGTCATGTCTTGTGGGTAAAGCTGTACAACTCTGCAGAGTAAAAACTAATCGATTAGCCGCGCCCGCGGTCATGGGCACTTGGTAAAGTCATCACATAGTTAGCTATTTTATTTTACAAAATGTGGATTCTGATTTATGCTGTCAAGCATCATAATTTGGATTGGATATCCTTGTTGAAAAGGAATTATTTCGGATTGACATGGGATGTCAATGATTGATTCATGGAGATGATCAAAAGAACTGAAGTTCGTGAAATTTATTGTTTTATACTTATATATTAAACTGCTTTTATTTAAATTCCGTTTATGTTCTACAATTCAGTAAATTCTTTTGCAAACTAGCTTTCTGCAAATTAACCATTAAGCCTTTCTTTTGAAATGGCCTGCATGTATTATAGGATTTGAAAAAGTCTTGCTGAGTACGCAAGTACTCACCCTTGCTTATTCGTGGTTTTTAGGTGAAGAATCAGAATAGCTCGACGATACTTATTTGACACAGGATTCGAGAATGTTAACGAGTTTTTCTAGGGATTATACCTTGTCAGTTGCCTGAAGGTTGGATGGGCATACTACAAGACTTTAATTCTTTCCGTTGTACTACTCTGAATTGTAAGATTCTATTGTATTAATTACCATTATTATTTTGTAATAAAGAGTATGGATGTGATGTCAATTGTATAAATGTGTGTACTAGCTACTGATCTAGGGACTAGTACTGTGTGCACATGAGATTTCCATTTTTGCATTTATGTAAAAATGGGGGTCACTACACCAACGGGCGACAAGGGTATATTTATGTAAAAAAAAATTTCGTGGTATATTTTTGAAATTTTGAAAAAAAATGTATTATTAAAAAAAAAGTTCGCTGGGGGAGTTGGGGTTGTTTCTTGTTCTGATTCCTGTGCCGCTTCCACTGCCAAGTCCCACCGCCGCACCAATGAGTGCATGCAGTGGCATGGCGAGGCTCCAGTGATGCGCGCAGACGGCCAGTCTTGCACGGGCGGGCGCACTATGTGCCGCGCACGAGAGCGAAGGAGGCAAGGACGGCCGGTACTGTTATTCTTCCTCGGTCTCCCGTGCCGCCTGTTTCATTGGCGCGGTGGGTATCCCTCCACCTAATGGCGAATCTAGGATGAAGGTAGAGGTGTGGTTTCTATGTCGAAGTTCTAACTTAACATAAGTACACTAATGATACATCTACCGATCTATTACCAACCAAATTCCGGATTCATACATATTAAATCAGAGAGACAAAAATATAAATCAATCAATAGACTATAGACTTGGAGCAATAGAATACAAAAATCAGACATCAATTATCACAACAAAAGGCATTTAGGCATGAGGCATTACATTGAGGCTTGGGGCAATTTTCTTATACCAAGCACAGCAATCAGTGGCACTAGAAAATTAGTCTGACTCTGATGTCTTCGTCTTAGCAATCAATACGAAGCTAAGAGGCTCCTCGTCCTCGGTCGCTCCTCCTTGCTGATCTCCTCGGTTCCTATCTGGGCTTTAGCGATGCGCGTTCGGCAGCCGGCTGGATGGAGCGAGGCTCAGTTCCTCTTTGGGCTCTCGAGTTGCGTGTTCGGCCACCGGCTAGACGGCGCTTCGAGCAGCCGATTCCTCTACTCTGGTGATACGTGTTCTGCCCAGCTCCTGACAATGCATGTTCCGCCCGGCGCTCCGGCTGGCGATGCGCGTTCCGCCTAGCGCTTTGAGCGGAGATAACTCTTCTCGGGCCTCTGCCGCCTATCGGCTACCCGCCTGCCCTGGCCCTGGTGCACGTCTGGTGCCCTCAACTCCGGGTCTTCGACGCCCGTCGATGCCGGTGTGCCGTAGTGAGTTCTCGCGAATCGGCCACCTGCTGCGTGGTCACGCCCACTAGTGCGTCTGCCGCCCACGATCGCCTGTGCGTCGGTCTGCCGCCTGTGAGACGACACCGACATTGTTCGTCTCTCGGACTCCTGGTGCTGCGCTACAGTAAAAGATGCCGAGTACTGTACCAGGTGAAAGCCCATGACTAATTTTGATGGCCCACATGTCTGGTAGTATTGTTTTCTACTTTTTTTCTTACATCTTACTCCTAGTTGTCAGTTCATAAACCTGTCGATTTGCTGCTATGGCGCCATGTCTCTATTTCTTTCTAGCGTTGGAGATACTGTGGGAGGGGGGTTCGACAGCCAGAGGTGGGGCTAGCGCCCCAACAAGCCCCAATGGTGGATCCGCCCTTGCCCCCACCCCCACCCCCTCTGAATGTTTGCTTGTGGGTGCAATGAATAGGATGTTGGCAGTAATCCAGACTTGGCCATGTCAAAGCAAGATTTGCGGAGGCGGGCGAGTCTCCGGCATGCAGCAAGTGCGTGTGCGCGTGAGTTAGTTGCCCAGAAAAAAAGGATTGTGGGATGACAGGATTGTTAATTTCTTTGGCTGTTTTAGCGGTAAGTAGTAGAAGTACTTAGTAACACTATAATCCCTTTTCGTTTTCTGAGTAGAGAAAAGAGCAGAACTGAAAAATTGCCCCACATATCACCTCTCTCTGTTTTTCCTCTCTGATTACCTCAGTCCTCAAGCATTTTCCGAATATTGTCTGATTTGCTATAGTAGGATTCAGGGTGTGTAGTTCTGGCCTATTTGCTTCAATATGGTATCAGAGCTTCAGGTTGTGCATGCCCAAGATCCTACGCTACCCCATGGCTCTGGTCCACAGGCTGCGGCGGCGGGAGGAGGTGGCGGTGTGTCCTTCCAGTACCCACTGCTAACAGCAACAAATTATACCACCTAGGCAATCAAAGTAGAGGCGCTGCTTGATGCCCAGGGACTATGGGAGGCAGTGGCGCCGGCGGAGGGCGAAATCGCGGACGCAAGGAATGACAAGACGACGCGAGCGCAACTTCTTCAAGCGCTCCACAAGGACATCTTGTTGCAGGTGGCAACAAAGAAAACTGCGAAGGAGCTTTGGCAATCTCTCAAAACAAGGTTCGTCGGAGCGGATCGAGTCAAAGTGGCCCAATTGGCAATCTTGAGAAGTGAATTCGATGCCATGCGCATGAAGGAAGGGGAGGATCTAGATGAGTTCGCTGGAAAGCTAAGTGGCATGTCCATGCGATATGCAAACTTGTGGGCGACACTTGAAGATTCATTTCTGGTGAAGAAACTGTTGAACGCCGTGGCCGACCAGTTCTACCCCGTTGCGGCTGGCATTGAGCAATTTGCGACATCAACACTATGGTGTTTGAAGAGGCTGTTGGTCATCTAAAGACTTTCGAAGAGCGCCTTCGCCTACGGGCCTCCGGTGGCAACGGCGACGGGGAACTCCTGCTCACTCAGTTTGAGTGGCAGGCACACCAAAAGGCCAACGGTGGCGACCTGCCGTCAGGCAGCAAGAGCAAAAACCACGGGCGTGGTGACGGTGGCGGAAATCATGGCTGGGGCGGTCGCAGTCGCGGTCGAGGCCATGGCAGAGGTGGTCGCAACAAATCGCCACGCAAGGACGGAGCAGGTGGCTTCGATGGTGGCAGACGAGATAAGAGCCATATCAGGTGCTTTAATTGTGAAAATTTTGGTCACTATGCCTCTGAGTGCAGATTGAAGAAGGAAGAAGAGGTGCACCTCACACAAAGTGAAGACACAGAGCCTGCCCTAATTCTCGCTGTTGTGCAGGAGTGTCAAGTAATGGGGCATGATCTTCAAGGGGCAGTATTGCTCAACAAAGAGAGGGTTAAGCTTGAACTACATGATGCATTGGAGGGATCACCAATTGCACTGAAGAGTGGTATCTGGACAATGGGGCTAGCAACCACATGACAGGGGACAGAAAAATTTTATGTGCTGGATGAGAGCATCACCGGGAGGGTGAGATTTGGGCATGGTTCGACAGTGCAAATAATTGGAAAGGGCTCCATTTTATTTGCCCGCAAGAATGGTGGGCAGTGGCTCCTGCAAGAAGTTTACTACATCCCAAAATTGTGCAGCAACATAATTAGCCTGGGTCAATTGGCTGAATATGGGCACAAAGTGATTATGGATGAGGGACAGTTGAAGGTATGTGACAAGAATCCCGAGCAACTACTGATGTCAGTAAGACGCTCACCAAATCGCTTATACAAGATAGTGCTGCATACATCTAGGCCAATTTGTCTGCAGTCGGCACTAGATGATCAAGCCTGGTTGTGGCATGCAAGACTGGGACATGTGAACTTCCACTCTTTGAAGCAACTCACTGAGAAAGGAATGGCCGGGGGAGTTCCACTGATCTCGCAACCTAACAAATTGTGTCAAGATTGTTTAGTTGCAAAACAGACGAGACTGCCATTCCCAGCTGTCTCAAACTTCTGGGCGGAGGAGCCGCTTGGATTGCTCCATGCTGATCTTTGTGGCCCAATCACCCCATCGACATTGAGCGGCAACAATTACTTTCTGCTCATTGTTGACGACTGCCCAAGATGGATGTGGGTGTACACAATTAAGATGAAGGATTAGGCCTGTGCCACTTTCAAGAAGTTCAAGCTCAAGGCTGAGAATACAAGTGGTTACCGAGTGAAGGTACTCAGAACTGACCGGGGTGGTGAGTTTCTCTCCAATGAATTCAAGCAACTGTGTGAAGAGGCTGGCATTGCAAGACATCTCACAGCCCCGTACACACCGTAGAAAAATGGAGTTGTGGAGCGCAGAAACCGAACAGTGATGGCTATGGCAAGATCACTCCTGAAGAGTATGAAAGTTCCAGGAGGGGTTTGGGGAGAGGCCGTGAGACATGCAGTTTACTTGTTGAATCGACTACCAACCAAGGCATTGGGACAGCAAACACCATTTCAGGCCTGGACCGGAATGAAGCCACACCTTGCACATTTGAAAGTGTTCGGATGTACAGCACATGTGAAGATAACAACACCAAATCAGAAGAAGTTGGATGATCGAAGTGAAGCTATGGTGTACCTTGGTGTTGAAAGTGGCTGCAAGGCTCACCGGTTGTATGACCCATGCCAAGGTAAGCTGCACTTGAGTAGAGATGTGGTATTTCAAGAGGATGCCTCGTGGGATTGGAGTAGCGGAGCATGTGCCAGTGAAAGCTCTGAATTTGTGGTGGTGGATCAGTACACTCCAGAGATAATGCCGGGTGGATCAGTACCAGAAGCTCCCCAAAATATTGAAGCACAAGGCATTGGAGAATTGCATACTCCTGCATTCTCTGAGAATCCACCGGAGAGAGCTGATAGTAATATGTGCAGGTAGCATGTGCCTCAGTGCACAGAGCTAAGTGGACCAATGGCGAGGGCATGAGCTCGTGCTGTGGCCCAACGAGCAGCTTCATCTTCGACCCAATCCACACCATTAAGCCCACCGCGGGAAGGTTCAGAGAGAAGTGATTCTGATACTTCACTTTCTTCTGAACCAAGGTCACCTCCAAACAGCACAAGTAGCAGTGAGAATGAAGCTCGCAAATATAGAAGTATCAATGAGCTGATGCAAAAGACAAGTAGAATGGATATTGTGGATGTTGAATTAGATGATGAGCTACTAGTGCTGGAAATGGAGGAGCCGACACACTACAGAGAAGCAGTTGGGAAGGTGGCTTGGCAGAGGGCTATGCAAAGTGAACTAGACTCAATTGTGAAGAATGAAACCTGGACACTGACTGATTCACCGCAAGGACAGAGAGCAATTGGGCTGAAATGGGTGTATAAGCTGAAGAGAAACTCACAAGGGGAAGTGATCAAACATAAGGCAAGGCTGGTCGCAAAGGGGTACGTTCAACGTCCAGGGATTGACTATGATGAAGTATTTTCTCCGGTGGCAATATTTGATACAGTACGCATCATATTTGCCATTGCTTCAAACCGAGATTGGGAGGTGCAGCACTGGGACGTCAAGTCTGCTTCTCTTCACGGTGAGCTTGATGAGGAGGTGTATGTCACCCAACCAGAGGGCTTTGCCATAAAGGGGAAGGAACACTGTGTGTACAAGCTGAGAAAAGCACTGAATGGCCTCCGGCAAGCGCCTCGAGCCTGGAACACTCGATTGGACAAAAGCTTGGCTTGAAACAACTCGGTTTCAGAAGATGTGCACATGAGCAAGCCGTGTACATAAGAGGAGAAGGAAAAGTAGTTCTGATCGTTGGAGTATATGTCGACGACCTGATTGTAACCGGGTCAAGCAAGGATAATGTCAATCTCTTCAAGCAGCAGATGATGTCTGAATTTGAGATGTCTGATCTCGGCTTGCTGAATTTCTACCTTGGAGTTGAAGTGACTCAGGAAGGAAATCAGTTTACACTCAAACAAACAGCCTATGCCACGAAAGTGTTGGAACAATTTGGAATGGTAGAGTGTAATCCAACTAAGTTTCCAATGGAGCAAAAGATGAAACTGCACAAAGATTCTGAAGGGGAACCAATTGATGAGACTGAATATCGTCGCATCATTGGCTGTTTAAGGTACCTGTTACACACTCGCCCAGACCTCTCCTATGCGGTTGGAGTGGCCAGCAAATTCATGGAGAGGCCGACAGTGCTACACCTCAAGGCAGTGAAGCAGATTTTGAGGTACTTGAAGGGCACAATTCACCACGGATTGGTGTATGAAAGGGATGACAAAGATGAAATGTAACGGGTTACAGTGACATCAACCTGGCTGGAGATTCTGAAGACTGGAGAAGCACGGGAGGAATGTCATTTTACATAAATGAAAATCTTGTGTCATGGTTTTCTCAGAAACAGAAGAATGTGGCGCTGTCTTCTTGTGAGGCCGAATTCATGGCGGCTACTGCTGCGGCCTGTCAAGCAAGGTGGCTGAGAAACTTGTTGGGAGAGCTGACAAATGAGGAGCCGAAACAAGTAAAACTTTTTGGCAACAATAGGTCAGCCATAGCATTGATGAAGAACCTTGTTTTTCACGGCCGCAGCAAACATATTGATGTGCGATTCCATTTCATTCGGGAGTGTGTTGAAATGGAGAAATTGTGGTGGAATTCATACGCTTAAATGAACAGTGAGCTGATGCTCTGACGAAGCCATTGCCGGGAGTGAAGTTAGCAGCTATGCATCACATACTATGTGTTCGTGAGCTTGGGCCAATTCAGAATTAAGGGGGAGTATGTTGGCAGTAATCCAGACTTGGCCACGTCAAAGCAAGATTTGCGGAGGCTGGTGGAGGAACGCAACGCCGGCTGGAGTGTCTGGCATGCGGCGAGTGCGTGTGTGCGTGAGTTAGTTGCCCAGAAAAAAAGGATCGTGGGATGACACGATTGTTAATTTATTTGGCTATTTTAGCAGTAAGTAGTAGAAGTACTTAGTAACACTGTAATCCCTTTTCGTTTTCTGAGTAGAGAAAAGAGCAGAACTGAAAAATTGCCCCACACATCGCCTCTCTCTGTTTTTCCTCTCTGATTACCTCAGTCCTCGAGCGTTTTCTGAATATTGTCTGATTTGCTACAATAGGATTCAGGGTGTGTAGTTCTGGCCTGTTTGCTTCATAGGATACGCAACTGTTGTTCTTCTCGCTCGTGCTGGCTGCATGCCAGTTCGTCGTCTACATGGACGCTTTGGAGAGGGTCAAATTGCAGAATAGTTGCTTGTGTCCCTTCCTTGCCAATTGAGGCATATATAGGGGTGAAGTAAGGAGATGGTACATCGGTTGACTGTGCATATCAATTGTGCATTTTCTCTTGCCAAATTGCATTGATTCGGTCGATTTGTACTGTCATTCTCTCTTCAGATTTCACTGGTTGCTTGGTCTCCCAGTCCTGATTTTATGCATCAAACTAGGTGATTAATGCATGGTTGTGAGAATTAATGTTCTATGCATTAGGAGGAAGTATATGTAAAGCATGGCCAAACCGGCAATTTAGCGATCGAGTTGATGAAATTTTATGAGTTTAATTGGGTTAATGGTAGACACTAGGAAGTATTATTGTGGTATCTAGTTTGGTACTCCTAATTGCTAGTCTGAAACAACTAATTAATAATCGTAGAAACCAATATGGCATGGTCAATTCATCCCTGTCCCAATGTAAGTGTAATTAACAGATCATATGTTGAATACATTGCGATCAAGCACATGTATGAACTTAAGGGTATGTATCGTTTGTACGCTGAATGTAGTGCTTGTACTACACTTTGTAAATACTCGATTCAATGCTGTGGCCTTGCATAGATATGCATTTATCTGTGGTATACCGTATATGGCTTGAAGCCTTGAAGTATTATAAACATCCCTTGATATGCGTTATGCAACTTCTAGGCAAAGCCTTGAAGTATTATAAACATCCTTCGATATGTGTTATGCAAACCAACACTCCAATATGTGTGCAAAAATGCATCAAAACTGAACTATTAACTAACAACTAGCGTGTTGGATTTTTTGCATTAATATTGATCACTCATTAGTTCTAAGATACGTACATTTGTAGGGTGCAATACATTTCTTTGCAACTATTTTTTTATGCATGGATAGAATACAAATATAACATGACTGTTTGGGTGGAGAATAGCTAGTTTAGTTGTTCATATTAATATTTTATTTTTTTCTTCCATTCTATCCACATCGTAATGTCAAAAAAATCAGTGAAAAAAGTATTTCCCCCATATATATATATATATATATATATATATATATATATATATATATATATATATATATATATATATATAGTTTTAAGAATGTATTTAGCTATTGTAGTTTTTAAGAATGTGTTTAGCTCCTAATTTCTACAGCATTATAGCTTAAATAGTTATTACTTCTGTTCATCAATGCATATCATACTCTTAATTTTATGCACTTAAGCTTTCTTAGCCAAATGGTTTTTTTTTTACTCAGCTGACTACATGTTTGATGCAACTAGGCTTTTCTTTTGCACACCTTATTTAAAGGATCACTAACCATATTACGAGAAGTCTTGTTTCAGTTATCATTTTAGAATATTGTACCACATTATCATGGTATCCCCAAAATCGATTACCTTACCATATATTAAACAAACTTGAAATACTCTTTATCACTTTCGGTTCACTCGTATACTAATTATAATATACTTCAACATGAACCACATGAAAAAAAATTGCAAAGGAGTCTATGGTTTTAATGTATTTTACAAATACCTTCATGTTCGCACATAAAAAAGCAGTTTGTCTTAAAAAATGTGCAACCCATCTCTGAAAAAACATGTACATACCAACTAGATTGTCTTATATATTCGTATACTATATATATCCATTTGTTACATACCCCCTACATTGTGAGGTGGCATAGGGAGTAACTATGATGTATATGTGTGTGTATATAAAGCAATTATATAATAATCATTGAATCTGATAGTACTCATTTTCACACCAAAAATATATTTCTTTTCTTATATACTTGAAACCCATGCCAATTTTGTGTGTGTGTGTATAAAGCAATTATATAATAATCATTGAATCTGATAGTACTCATTTTCACACCAAAAATATATATTTCATTTTTTATATACTTGAAACCCATGGCAATTTTGTACGGGAAAATATCCAGTGCAATTAAAGTTTTGGTGAAACCACCGTGCTACCCTACTAAAAAAAGTTTCAAAAAATTCTAAAAAAAATCATGGATGTACATCTCAGCTTACCCCATCTACATATAAAATTTCATGATCAAATTCGTCCTGTGCTAAGAGTAATAAAAAAGACAAACTTGATCATGAACAGGTCACAGGACGAATTTGATCATAAAATTTTATATGTAGATGGGGTAAGCTGAGATGTACATCCATGATTTTTTTTCAAAATTTTTTGAAACTTTTTTTAGTAGGGTTGCACGGTGGTTTCACCAAAACTTTAATTGCACTGGATATGTTGCCATTTTGTACGATGAAATGACATGCTTGAATTGATTTATATACATAATAAGTTAGTAAGTTCATATGAATTTACAGCATCTCAAATCTGTAATTTCTTCTGCGTAGCTATGCAAAATCAGGTGCAATTTTATTTTAATATAATTGCCCTATTTGATAACTTTAGATCTATAACTAATTGGTATTCAACCAGCGGCATACATAAGAGCAGCAACAATTTCTAATGCATTCTGAAGTCCAATCAGAATATATTATATGTATATTATAGTTAAATGATCTGTATATTCAAGTCCAAGTATATCAGAACAAATAGTTCAAATATATTTATACATATATAGTAGCTTTTGAGAAGAATAGAAATCGTTGCCACCCTATGTCCGTACCTGATTGAATGCTTCGTAGTAAGTTATTAAGTTAAATATAGATCTCAAGTCAATAACGCACAATTATAATTAAATAAAGTTGCACTTAATTTTCTTTAGCTATGCAAAATATGTAAAGTTTGATATGACTATCATCTGATCTATATATCTTGGGCGCTTTCACTCCAAGAGACCAGAGAATTTTAGGAATAGCCCTGACTAAATTGAAAAAACTTACATATATAAGGCTTATCATAAAAGTAAGGAAAATTTTGCTGATGCCACTGAAAAAATGTCTAATTTCACTTCTGCCACTACTCTTTTTCTCATTTCATTTTTGCGACTAGTCCATGCTCTTCTACCACCTTTTGTCATTTCCGTCGGTTGATTGCCAGTTGACTATCAAATTGTTCATTCTATTTTTTATTGTTTAAAGATAATAAATAAAGTTCAATTCTTTTGAAAAAATTTTATATGATCCTAGCCTATTAAAGATAGTACCATAATTTTTTCCAAACATGATCAAGCTAGTACATCATGCTCGAAAAAATTTATGGTACCATCTTTAACAGTCTAGGATCATACAAAAGAGACCATGTTTTTCCTTTTGACAGTTGTACAAATATTAAAGTATGAATGAATGGTAGATGGTGATTACTTACTCCTTCGTTTGTTTTAAGATTTGTGCAACTTATATTGAAGGAAAACATTGAAGCATCGCTCGAAAAGAGAAGTGCAAAAGAATTGAACTTCATTTGTTATCTTTAAAAAAATTAAAAATAGAAGGAACAATTCTAACTGACAGTCAACTCACAGTCAACTGATGGAAATAGCAAAAAAAGAATGAAGTGAAAACAGTTGTGGAAAAAATAAAACAACAAAAAGATTAATGGTAGAAGCGAAATTAGGCACTTTTTCAGTGGTACCAGCAAAAAATTTCAAGCAAGAAAGTAACTGGTTGTGTAGTTGTGAAGATCACTATGGTTTTATTAAATTTCACATGTTTTTAACAAGAAAAAGGATCAGATAATTCACATATTGAGGTGTTTAGGTTGAGAAGTGGGTACACTAAGTCCTTACACGTTAACAGTGCTTATAGGGAAAATGAGGAATGGAGTAAACATGAGTTATGCGATAACCTCAAGATGAGTGGACCAATGATTGATCCATGACCCAATTACCAAATATGCCCACATGTATCAAAATGGTTAAAGTGTGTGCTCATGCAAAGGGAAAGAGATCTAATGCAGCAGTCATTACTTCAACTTTAGTTGTTATAGGTTGACCTTTGGATCAAAAAGCTGAGTTCAGATCTTCATTGCACTGTTTAAAATATACAGCACCAAACCTGACATCGCAGTTGACACTGTAGATGAGGATGGTTGGATGATCCGGACCGTTGATTGCTTCGATCCAATAGTGCGGACAGTCGAAATTAAAACTGCTTAAATTCCATTTCTGTTAAACTACACAGGAACCCTATCCCATGCAAGAGAGGTCTGGATACTTTATAGATTCATCTTTTTTTGGGGGAGGGGGGACAGGGTTAGACCTGGGCATATGGGCCGTGCTTCGGTGGGCCAGCCCGAGGCACGGAGGGTCCGGCACGGCCCAAACCCGACCCGGCACGTTAGAGGGCCTTGCCGGGCCGGCCCGGTACTGTAGATCGGGTCGTGTCGGGCCTTAAAATGCGGCACGACGGGCGGCACGGCACGGAGGCGGCACGCCAGCACGACGGTGGCACTGGGAGACTGTCGGTGGGGTGGGCCGTGGTTTGTATGTATGTGCATGGCTTTGGTTGCTGCATGATTTAGTCAGTAGATCTTGCGGTTTTGGCTGGTCGAATGCTTGCACAGCTACAGCACACACCCAAATACCCAATACGGTTGTGCAAACTGAGTACAAGTGTAAATCATGACAAGTGGGGTACAATTAATCGAGCGCAAGAGTTTTTGCTGGCAAGACAATCGATCGATCGCTATATGTTTGCTCGTTTATAAGGCGTATTTTTTACAATCAACTTCGTGTGTTTTCAGGTCTTTTCCTCTCGTCGCAATAGTATAAATGGGCCGGGCCTGAGCCGGCACGGCACGAAACAGGCACGAAGCGCAAATGGGCCGTGCCTGGGCTCGCCGAAGATGAATCGGGCCAGCCCGACCCGGCACGGCGGGCACGACGGGCCGTTTCGGCCCGGCACGGTTCCGGTCCGAAGCACGATGGGCCCGTGCCGGGCCGAGCCGGCCCGGCACGACGCCCACCTCTAGACTGGGTTAAGCCTTCCAGCGGAGAGGTCGTGGGATCAAAAATCCCGATAAATCCACAAATAGGCCCACCTATGTATAGTTAGTGCTACGAAGTGTGTGCGAGTAGTATAGTGCGCTAGCTAGGAGGTACATGTTATAGTCACCAACAAAACATGCACAAATTTTAATTCAATTCTCAAAGGAAAAGGAAAAAAATAAAGGACGGGAAAGATTGAGTTGACTTAAATATGGTAGATGATAACTGTTGGATTCAAATCATTGCGTATAACAAATATGGTTAATTACCAGTAATAACTAAAAAAAATAGGTAGCGATCCCCATTTTTACATAAATACAAAAGTAGAAATCTCATATGCATACAGTGCTAGTCCCATGATCAATAGCTAGCACACACATTTACAACAATTGATATCACATACATACTCTTTATTACAAATAATAATAGTAATTTACACAATAAGGTTTTACAATTCAGAATAATGCAGCGGAAAGAATCAAAGTCTTGTAGTGTGTCCATCCAACCATCAGGCAACTGACAAGGCATAATCCCTAGAAAAAGCTCGTTAATATCCCTGAATCCTGCGTCAATTAAGTTTCATCGAGCTAATCTGATTCTTAACCTAAAAACAATAAATAAGCAAGTGTGAGTACTTTCATACTCAGCAAGACTTTTGCAAAGCCTATATTATATGCAGGCTATTTCAAAGGAAAGGTTTCTATGGTTAATTTGCATAAAGCCAATTTAATTTGTAAAACAAGTAGTAGTTGCAAAACGAAATTTATAAATGCAAATTTAACTGATATAAAAATAATAAGTAAAGCATAAGTAATAACTCACAGTCCTCCACAACGTGAGCATCGAGATGTCCATTGCCAACACATGGCACAAATCTAAAATAGACACTTTCCAACAAATGTTTCCAATCCAATCCATTTAGAAAATATCAAAACTGCTAACTATGTGATGACTTTATCAAGTGTCTATGACTGTGGACGTAGCTAATCGATTAGATTTACACTCTGCAGAGGTGTACAGTTTTACCCATAAGAAATGATCAACCTCTTTTGCCAGGCCAGTAACACACTTCCTTTAATGTGTCAGCAAGGAGATCATAACATAACCGTTACATTACTTAATCGTAACTTTGCACCAACTCAGTGACATTAATCTCTTGCTATGACGGCAGAAATACACACCCAAGACATGACAGTAAACCCCGTCATTCACACCACAACACAGGCAGTAAAACCTGCCACTCACACCATAGGCAGTAAACCCCGCCTACACACATTCTTCCTCATAGCAAGGCATACATCACTGTCTCCAGCCTACCAATGTGCAAAGCTAGTTTTAAGGAACTTAATAGGTTAAGACTGTCCCATACCAGTACTTGTGGTTGTACGTTATCTTGGCCTGAAAACAACATATAGTTCGGTCATTAATCTGACACGGGCAATATTCTCTCCCTACACTACGTGCAAGTCCATGCACCTCCGGCTATTGCCAATAATTGCCCGCATTAAAATATAGTTTTGTTTTTATTTTTAAATCAACATACCAACCATAAAGAAAAGTCATACCAATCATATTGTCACATCCAACATTTTTGACCATATCAAAATTTAAGTTCTTATTAGGCATGGCTAAGCATGATTACTAAGTGTGAAGGATCCCAGGTTGACATTAGATACTGTCTACCCTATTCTAGGGTTATCAAGGTTCACAATCCATACTTATTAAGAAAGTTTCATGCAGCTACAGGCGTAACTACCAACACCCACAAAATAGCAGAGTTTAGTAAACTTACGCATGCAATAAAAATATTTAATAAAACATTTATAAAACTGGGATCAACATGGTCAAAGGGGCTGCTTGTCTTGCTCATTATTGTTTATGACGAAGTCATAGTCGCAGTCGATGTTGCCGATGATGGGATTAATGATGTCGGGTGTGGGATATATACATCCCGGGTATCTACAAAGCAGGCCTGCGAGGCCCAGTTGGACAACGCTGGGTCGGGCCAACCGCAGGGAAATAGAAGCTATCTGGGTTGCGCCAAACGTATGGGACGAGGAAGCCCTGAAGATAGCAACTTAGCCGGATTAGGTAGGATACGATTGTAATCTAAACCGTTGCCAAAACGGATAGGTGCAGGAGATATAATCCTTACTTTGTATCTGACTAGAACTCTCTTTGTAACCGCCCTCCTCTGCTATATAAAGGGAGGGACGGGAGAACATCACTATACAATCTTATCAGCGAAATAGCTAGCCACATATAATTCCAGAGCATAGGACTAGGGTATTATCTCCACTGCGAGAGTCTGAACCTGTATAATTCCGATGTCTTGTGCTACCATCGAGTTTGGATTCAGCGCCTAGCCCTCTTTTGATTATTGCCGACAACAAACGTCGACATCGGGTTCTACACGTCGTTCAACAGTAACAAAAGCAAATAACAAATTTCAATAAGGACAAAGAGAATACGAATAAAAGAATCAAATAGAATAGACTAAATACAACAAATATATTTTAGAGTCGGTTATTTATCATTTTATGTAATTATTATTTCATTAACTCCATTATTTTCAATTTATTAGGATTATTTGAATTTATATTTAGTTATTTATTAACTTTATGTTACAACTTGTATATTTTCAATGGTACACCCTAAGTATTTTTGTATGTTCAGGTTCTCAAGAATACAAGGAGTCTAACAAAATTTGTTTCATTCAATTTGGAGTTCATTTGCAAAAATTCTGTGTATGGCATATCTTGAATTCTTTCTTTAAATTTGAATTAAAAATTCAAACAGAGTTCACTTTCAAAATATTTTTGCACATTCTGAATATTCATGATTTTATATGAATTTATAAATTTATTTTATCAAATTTTGAATTGAAATGCACAAGATATGATTGTTTGAATATGCTAGGTTAAGTAAAATGTTGAAAAATCAAAACTTTTTATTTTTGGAAAGTACGCTTTTGAGCTAAGTTTACGCTTTCTGTTTTCAGCATTACCGGACCGAGGCACTGATGAGCTGGGCCCAAATGGCAGAGGGACACCGTGGGCACGTGTACTGATTTGCGGGGCCTACTAGGCAGAGGCGTGGCTCGGCTCAGAGGCTAACCGACTGGTCCCGCCTGGCAGCGACCGTGAATAGGGGAGCGCACGACCGGGCTCGCCGCCGACGAGAGGAGGCCAGAGAGGCTAAATCGGTTACACGATGAGCATCAGGGTGTCCGTGCGCGTCTAGGGTGGTGTTAGTTTGGCCGGAGGTGGTTGGAATCGGCGCGCCACCGTGCAGGGGCGGTGGACGCCATGACTGACTGGCGAAGAAGCTAAAACTCGAGTTCCTACTGCGTACTTGCACCATAATGAGTATTAGTAGACTCTACTAGTTTCATTTTAGCATTGTTCGAGAAGAAGAATAAGTGGTGAAGTGTCTCACCGTGCGAGGGCAGCAGCGGAAGGAGGAGCTCAAAGTAGCGGCTCGCCGAGGAAGAAGAGCTTCAATTGAGGCTGGGGATGAGTACTAGAGGCTGTTAGGACACTTCAGGTTAAGTGATTCGGGTTATGGCTCCATGTAGAAGCTAAACGAAGTTTTCCCCCTTTTCACTGGTTTCACCGGATTTGGGGAAGACAGGGGTGGTTCTTGAGTTGTTGAGGTAGTGAGGTGATGGGTTACATTCTGGAGGTTCGTAGGGGTATTTATTAAGAGCTATGGCGGTGGATTTCAGTGTTAGCGCATGGTTTCGACGTTGTCTGGAGTGGCGGATGGAACTCGCGAGGAGCTCTCGGGTTTCTACGGTGCAGAGCTCAAGTGCGCTAGCCGAGGGGAAACCGTGGCAGGGTAAGTTAGTGGCGCCGGCCTCGGGCGAGGAGCTACGGTGCAGATGGGACAATAAGCGGAGGTGGTTCACTGGCTGAGCTGGTTGCGCGTGGGAGTCAACAAAGATCGAGCGAGAGAGGAAGAAAGGAGAAGAAGCGAGAGACTACAGCTGACGTGTGGGGAAACTTGGCAGAGAAGAAGTCGGCAGGCTGTTGGCTGGGCCAGCTCAAGGTGCCGGGCCCTCCTGTAAGCCAGAGAAATAGGGCAGCACAGGATAAGTTCTAGACAGCTCTAGCTTAGTCGGTAAGTTTGAGCTAGAGAACCGACTCCAGATTTTATGAAAATTTTTACTGAGGTCTTTAAGATAAAGATAAGCTTCCAGTAAAATTTTAAAGTAAAAACTATGGGTATAAATTTTACTAAAATTCTGACAATGCATGCTGCCAGATTTTCCAATTTCTGATTTTTATTTTATTTAAGATCAAAATAAGGTCTATATTTTATTAACCTTTTATAGGCGTTCATAATCATATTTTTAATATTGTGTAAAATTTTGAGATTTTTATCTTCAATATTTTTACTCTAAAAATTCGACATTACTATTTCCAAATTTATTCATTTTCTGTATTTTAATTTTTAAAGGCTTAAAATTTAAGTTTTAATTTTTGATATTTTTACCAGAGATATATATCAAGTGGATGTCAACATGGTAAAAAATCTTGGATTCAGAAAAGCCATGGAGATTTCTACACAAATCTGACAAGATCAAGATTGATATCTCATCTCATGATTACAATTTCTTTTTAATATATTTTATTGGTTCAGATCATCTCAAACATCAAGGGTAAGGCCCTAGGGTATTCTAGAGTGCTATGATATTTTATTACCATTTTGTAGATATTTTGTTCTTACCTTTTTTACTTTTACCATTTTACTTTATTGGTTTTGCCTTTAATAGCAAAAACTCAAGAAACACCAATAATTCAATAGAAATAAGGAAATGAATATTCAAATCAAATATCACACTTCAAATTCATTTTTATAGTTTGTTTGCTTTGGAATAAATGGTTTGTCATATTGCTATTTATCCTTTTCTTAAGGTTAGAATGCAAGAAAATGAGGAAAAGACATTGTTTTAAATTAAAATTTTGATTTAAATTGAAATTTTTATTCAATTCCATTTTAAAATTTTAAATTTTTCATTTTTTCTATTTTTGAATTTTTCGGAATGTTACAAAATATCTCTGTGGTGAGATAGGTATATATTTAGCTGAATCGAACCAAATACAACTGTTTTGTTTTGTTATTTTATAGGACTTCTAAAAGAGAAACACATACATTTTGGTATTCTGTTCTTTAAGCATAAGCATTGCTCCATTATCTCGTTGTTCTGCCAATAGGTGAAAACAACCTATATATATATGCACCATTTTCAACCAAATACAACCAACATTCACGATATGCTAAATGTAATATATAAGTTGGTTACCATAGTCATCTTTAAGCCTCCCTAGCAGAGAGGTCATGGGATCAAATCCCGGTAAATCCACAAATAAACCCACATATGTATAGTTAGCGGGACAAAGTGTGTGTAGTATAGTGCGGCAGTTAGGAGGTACATGTTATAGTCACCAACAAAACATATACTAATTTTTAATTCAATTCTCAAAAGGAAAAGGGAAAAAAATAAAGGACCGGAAAGATGGGTTGACATAAATATGGTAGATGACACTACTACAGAACTAGCATTCGATACCGGTTGAAAACGGCCTTTAGTACCGGTTTTTGAACCGGTACAAGCTATTCGGGACTGATGCTCAAGGACATCAGTCCCAGTTCTCTCACCCGGTACTGACATAGTATCACTACCGGTTGAATATCACACATGGCAGCGCATCGTGAACCCCTGAGGCCCTTATCAGTACCGGTTGATGTCTCCAACCGGTACTGATGTGTCACTCAATAGTACCGGTTGGTTTCTCCAACTGGTACTGATGTGCTGTGTGTGTGTATATATATGTGTGTGTGTGTCCACTAGCTATTATATATATATGTGTGTGTTAAATCACAACTAATTAAAGCACATATAATCAATCATGCACATTTGACTGATAATTAAATCACTAAACATTCATTAACAAATTTAATTACAAGTAATGTATTACAATATGTGCACATATTAATTCTTCTGTTCATCGATCAGAATCAGAGAATATTCATTAACAACTTTAATTACAATTTTAGTCTTTCTTTTCCTTCTGTTCATCAGGATCTTTTACGTGCATCGCTATTGCTAGCCGTCGACCCCAACAGTTCACCAGTCCTTATCAAAGGGTCCAACCTATTTTACAGTTGGTTCATGAAACTCGTCGTTCGGATTTACGATCTCATCGTAAATGAAGCCGACGAGTTGCTCTTGGATTGCTCTCACTCGCGCCGGCGAGAGTTCCGATCCTTATTCCGCCAAATATTGAGGCACCTGTCATTAAGTCATTAACTAATCAATCCTTGAATTTGTACAAGATATAAGGAGTACCTAGACATCATTAAAGCTAGTAATTGTATTTACTCACCCCCTTGTTGCCTTTTAGCATACGGTCAGCGGCTCCGGTTTGGGTGTGCAAAAACTCACATACATAGTAGCTGCATAAATTGTTGCCCGGCGGCTGTTTCAAGATCTGCGGTGAAAAAAGTTGAAAGCGTGAAATGGATACAAAGAAATTAAGTTAACTAACTAAAAAGTTAGCATTATGATATACGTACTTGAGAAGCAATTCTAATATCAAATTTCTCCTTAAATACGCCCCTGTTTTTAGCACGGAACCGTGAGAATGCACTACACATGTGATTACGAATTATACATGATTAGAATTTGTTTCAAATGGAAGGAAATAGAACTAGTACAATAATGAAAGGAACAAGAATTAATACCGGTTGAGCATGTCGATAAAGTTTTGAAACTTTTTAACTGGTTTCCTTTGCGAGTCCATAACTGTGATCAGGCTACGATCTAGCTCGATCATAAGAAGAATCCAGTGAAAAATGTACATATATATGTCAACGTAGATAACTAATTAGTTCTAATATCGTGTTATGAAAAAGGAGTAGAACGAGGCGGTACGAAAACACGTACTCAAATGCGTAGGGTAGATATATCTTTGACTTATATTTTTGTCCCATTAGCGCATTGTATATGTTAGTCTCTGTTTCGCTTGGGTGGTCTCTAACAGTTGTCTCGTTGATAATTACTGGTTCCATGAAGCCTATGTTAAAAATACGATCCTTTCGGCATCTTTGTATCTCCATTCTACATAAGAAGAAATTAGTTAGGCTTGCAAGTTAGTATAGTACAAGGGCGTGCACGATGGTTTTTTTTAAATAAGACACTTACAGAACTCAGCAACCCAGCATGGCCGCGACGAGGGCGTCTGTTTGGTATAGATCATACATGATGTTCCATTCGACATAAAATTCACCGTCCCCGTGGAAAAAAATCTTGTTCCTTGTACTTGACAGCGAACAAATCTAGACCATGCTTGGTCGTGTCCATGTACCATTCATGGAATTGCCGCATCTTTGTTGGTAGCTGGAGCAGCTCCTCACGTCTGACCAATGATGTGCCCTGTGTAAATGGCCATCTTATTTGGGCATACTCAATCTTCGCCATGCCTAATACTTGATCTGCGTCAAGACCAGTTTCATCGAAAAATTTTAGTATCTCCTTGGCCTTCTCCTCAGCTGACGTCTTCTTCTCGTGGTATTCCTTAGTCAATATGCGCTCTTAGTTTGATAAGCTAGACATTTCTTTTTTATCCTTCAAATTTTTAATGGTCCTCAAGCCTTTGTGAAATTCTTCCGTACCAGGCTGAACCTTCTTCTCTGGTGACTTGGGTTTAAAATATTTAGTTACCCCGTCTTTTACTATCTTCTTGGTCTCCTCGTCGGTTATGTCATACGCCCGCTTCGGAACTGGAGCCAGCTTGTTAGACTGGGTGGAGGACCCCGTCTTCTTGGGAGCTGCTGGCTGAGATGGCTTGTTTGTCTTCGTCGGCGCCTTCTTGGGAGAAGACGGGTGTCGGTGTTTCGTGCAACCGGCAAGTAAATTTGTAAGTATAGGGGCCGCGCGCTCCCTCTCCTTGAATGGTTAGACGAAGGGAGCCCGTGATTTATACTAGTTCGGGTCGAACATCCCTACGTCCAGTTCATGTGGTGGATTTGTATTGATCAGTGGGTAATGGACTACACAGGATTACAAGTGGGTGCCAAGGACAGGCCCTCAGCGTTCGTCCGAGTGGGGGCGCTCGGAATGTTTGCCTGGGTTGGATGGCTCGGATGCGCGAGCCACCGTGCGCGTGGGTGCGAATACGAATTTAAGGAAGAGTGGTGATTCCTCCTTCCCTAAGGGCCCTGCCTCCCTTTATATAGGCGGAGGGGGCAAGTTACACGGGAGTTTAGAGGAAAAAGGTAGGGGTATGCTACGTCTGGGAGTTCTTGGTCTTCGGTCTTGATGGTTGGTAGACGCAACGGACAGTGTTCCGTTAGGAAGGCGTGCATCTGCCCCCTGCACGCCTGTCTGACGCTGACACCGTTATGATGAGCTCTAAAGTTGCCTCGGGAGAGCGCGTCTCTCCACTGTGCCTGACGGAGTGAAGCGACCGGTGCTTTGACTAGGGCAGCCCTTCGGCCGCCTTGGGATGGTGCCACCTGCCCCAGCATGGGTGTCGTGCCCACGGGGTAGGTAACCAGCCCGGAGCCGACCGGCGACGGGGCGAAGGTTGCCGAGTTGGAATTTGCCCGGGACTCAACCCGAATCCCAGTCGGAGCCTGCGGGTGCCTAACCTGTGGCCAGGTCAGAATCAACGGGAGCGTCCGACCTGAAGCCGAGTCGGACCGCCCCTGGTGGGCCTAGGCGAAGCTGGGGGTCTTTCGTGGCCCCCCATTGAGCCTAGAGCTGGGCCCAAATCGGATTGTCTGGTTGCTCCGGCCAATGTTCAGGGAAAGTCCCGTCCATGAGGAACGGAGACCTTGGTAATACCCCCTCCAGCACTCTGCATTGCCCCCAGTCTTGCCGCCACGTACAAGCGACTGAGAGGTAGATGATTTTGAAATAAATGTATACTTTTCTATGGAGTACCCTGGGCATGAGTATTCGTCAACGGGCTTCTTCTAGGGCTTGTGTGTGAGGGAGGTGGTGTAGGAGTCGGCGCCTTCTTAGGAGGAGACGGGTTTCTTCTAGGGCTTATGTGTGCGGGAAGTGGTGTAGGACTTAGGCTTCTTCGCAGAGAGGACACGTCCATGTTATCTTGAAAAATTATGTATCGCTTACGCCACAGGATGAAATTGTGTATCGCCTGTAACACACCAATTTTTTGCTTTTCTTGCATTTAAATGGTATTTTGAATTTTTGAGAATTTCTGGAATTTATTTGGATTTATTTGGAATTATTTGAATTTATTTTGAATTAAACCATTTATCAAATCAATTAAATAATAGAAAAGTTAAAATAAAATTTTGTTGAAAATATTTTATTTGAGTCACAAATGTCCTAAAATATTTATGAGAATTTTTCCAGAATTTTTCTAGTATTTTTAGTGCCCCAAATAAATTATTTGATTTTCGGGAATTAATTTTATTCGAAAACGAATTAAAATCTGGGTGAACAGTGTTGGGCCGAACACTGTGCGGCCCAGCTCGGAAAAACCCTAATGCCGCCGCCGTGCGATCCGGATCCAACGGCTCACGTCTAGCCACGTCGCCATGTGCGTTGCACCGTTGGATCGGGTCGAATCGGAGGGCCACCATCGCGCCACGTCGCCTCTCCGTGTCGCCGCCGGACTCGCCGCGGCGCCGTGTGAGCCTCGGTTTCATGATTTCCGGACGTCGAGGCTGCTATTTAATGCGCCGCCACCCGTGGTGTGATCTTCTCCTCGCGCCGCACACGTCCGTACTCATCACGCCGCCCGAGACGCCGCCGCCTCGCCGCACGAGCTCGCCGAAGTCCCGAAGCCCTCCGCCGCACTTCTTTGCGCCGTTTCGTCGCCGCCGGTGATTCTCCGCCGTCGCCCGTGCCACCCTCGAACTCACCGCGTCACGCCGCGTCGGGAGCACTACTTCTTCACGCCGGAGGAACGTCGGAGCGCCGCGGGCATCGTCGTCTTCCCCAGCTCCGGTGAAGCAGCGCCGCCGCACCGTCTCCACCGAGCCCGACCTTCACCAACCGCACGATCCAGATCCAACGCTTCGGGTGAGTCCACGTCGCCGTAGGAACAGTAAACCTCATCTTCTAACCTCCGCCGTTAGATGCAAATCCGAGGGCACCAAATGCGTGCCACGTCGCCGTTCACTTGTGCACGGACGCCGACAAGACGGACCCACGTCGATCGCACCGCACCGCAACCAATCACGCCGCGACGCTGTGGCACACCGAGCCGCGCTGCGCGATGAGTCGCCGACAAAGACGGGCCCATCGTCACCGCGACGCCTTTGTCGCGCGTGGACGTCACCGTGCCGACATCATGCGACGCCGATGGGACCCACTTGTCGAGAAATAGCGGTCGGGCTGGCGTCGGCAAGGCCACGTGTCACTCTCTGGTGGCGACACGTGTCACAGATGACGCAATAATTAATTTTCCGAAAAAGAAAATATTTATTTAATTCGGTATATTGATTTTAAATATATATTTTGAAACTTCAAACGCTTATAACTTTTGCGTTTTAACTCCGATTTGAGTGATTCCAATTTCTATAAATTTGTAAAATCAAGCTCTTTCTGTTTATGAATTTTATTTGAATTTTAGGCTTGAGTTGCTCTCTGTTTTATTTATTTATTGCTATTTATTTGCGTTACGCGTAGACGTTGAAGTGCCCGACGGTTTCGAGGGAGAAGTTCTGACCCAGGAGCAAGTTCAGGAACCGGAACCAGCACTTTTTGAAGGCAAGTTGTGTTTGATCATGTTGAACCTACTAGAGCAAATTATTTTTATTTAAACTATTGCATGCTAATTTGATAGAAATAATTTTGAATAAGTTTTGGGGTTAGTTAAATGCCTAAGTTGCTGTATGCCACCTTGTCATATATAATTGTAGGCCATGAATCTTTTGTCACCCTAGGATATGGATTAATAGTTGGACTTTTATAATTTGCCAACATGGGTTGAGTAGACCAAGTAGTATGCTTAGCCCCTTGCGTGGACGCTTCTCGATTTTGGAATACCAAAGTTAATCTTGACTTAATGAGATATGGAACGCATTTTATGAATGAGACATGTGTTATTGAGTTGATGATGGCACGTGGTGCAATGGTAAAGAACTGGGGTGGGAAAATGATTTAGGCTGGGGCAAATGGCAAGATTGTTTCGTGGGCCAAGAGTGGCAAAGGCGGTCGATTTGGTTTTATTGGTTTTGGATAATTGAGATCACACTTGGTTAGTCTTGCCTCGGTCAACTAAGGACTTAACCTTGCGAGCATTTGAATGAGTCTCTCATACTGACCACAAGCTCCGTAATGGGACGGACTTAGCTGAGTAAACTGGGAAATCTATTCTTTGGTACTATCGTGGTGGTGTGAGGCCCGGAGAAGCGGAATGAGAACTCACATGGCGCAAGAGGGGGGCCCTGGGTGTGGTAACCAGTCCCTCCAGTGTTGAAACCTTAGCGGGCAGTACTGGGTTTAGATGGAACTTTGGAAAGGCTTCGTTACGGTTATTTGCCTTGGTGGTATTTGACTGTATCTTGTGGGTAAAGTGTATAACCTCTGCAGAGTGTACAACCTATTCGAATAGCCGTGCTCACGGTATTGAGCATCGCTCGGTGATTACGGTCAAGGGTTAGATTTTCATGAAAATGAATTGTTTATGGAAAATGCTTGGGGTTGGTAATGAGGAACTGGACATAGGATGGAAATATGACTGTGATTAAAATGTTTTAAAGCTACTATTCTTATTTCGCTTTTCTTTGCTTTGCAAATTACTCTTTGTTATTCTTAAATGCTGTAATGCTCATGAACCATAGCCTATCCTTTGTACTAAGCCATGCATGTAGAATATTAGAATTGCATTCTGTGCATGACTTGCTGAGTGCTCAAAGTACTCACCCCACAACAACACAACTTCAGCTTGAAGAAGAAGCAACCCTGCCGGGAGGAGGAGTATCGGGAGGAGACGACAAACTAGGAGCGAGCCCGGTCGGTTACTGTGGCAAATTGGTTGGCGCCACGAGTTTATTTTATTTCATTGCATTTGAATATTCTAATAAGTCTTAGCCTCATGAGGCGTATCTTTGTAACTTGACCATAAGGTCAATCAACTAGTTTGAATATTTAATCAAAGTACTTATTATTTCGTTGGTTATGACTGTGATATGTACCAATGTTGAGACTGTGTGCACTAGCGTGATCCTAGACTAGTGCTGAATACACAGAGGGTCCGGATTTGCAAGCCCGGGTCCCGACATCGCCTCTCCTAACTTCGTAGTCCCGTCACCTCCGGGAATTTCGAGGTCAAGGTCCTCATACCCCGGGGAAACCTCCTCCACCGAAACCTTGGAGTAGCCTGACGGTATTTGTTGGCCATGGATGAGCTGCCTCAGCTCCACTGGGTGAGCCATGTCGTGGGCCGCCTTGAAGGAGAGGTTCCGCGCTTGGATGTGCAGCTCCCAAGAAGACGGGGTCCTCCACCCAATCCAAGAAGCTAGCTCTAGTTCCGAAGCGGGCGTATGATATGACCGACGAGGAGACTAAGAAGATAGTAAAAGACGAGGTAACTAAATATTTTAAACCCAAGTCACCAGAGAAGAAGGTTCAACCTAGCACGGAAGAATTTCACAAAGGCTTGAGGACTATTAAAAATTTGAAGGATAAAAAAGAAATGCCTAGCCTATCAAACTACGATCGCATATTAACTAAGGAATGCCACAAGAAGAAGACGTCAGCTGAGGAGAAGGCCAAGGAGATGCTAAAATTCTTCGATAAAACTGGACTTGATGCAGATCAAGTATTAGGCACGACAAAGATTGAGTATGCCCAAGTAAGATGGTCATTTACACAGGGCACATTATTGGTCAGGCGTGAGGAGTTGCTCCAACTACCAACAAAGATGCGGCAATTCCATGAATGGTACATGGATGCGACCAATTATGGTCTAGATTTGTTCGCTGTCAAGTCAAGGAACAAGATTTTTTCCACGGGGACGGTGAATTTTATGTCGAATGGAACGTCATGTATGATCTATACCAGACAAACGCCCTCGCCACGGCCATGCTGGGTTGCTGGATTCTGTAAGTGTTTTATTTACAAAAAAACCATCGTGCACGCCCTTGTACTATACTAACTTACAAGTCTAACTAATTTCTTATGTAGAATGGAGATACAAAGATGCCGAAGGGATCGTATTTTTTACATAGGCTTCATGAACCCAGTAATTATCAATGAGATAACTGTTAGAGACCACCTAAGCGAAATAGACTAACATATACAATGCGCTAATAGGACAAATATAAGTCAAAGATATATCTACCCTACGCATTTGGGTACGTGTTTTCGTACCGCCTCGTTCTACTCCTTTTTCATAACACGATGTTAGAACTAATTAGTTATCTACGTTGACATATATATGTATAGTTCTATTTCCTTCCATTTGAAACAAATTCTAATCATGTACAATTCGTAATCACATGTGTAGTGCATTCGCACGGTTCCGTGCTAAAAACAGGGGCGTATTCAAGGAGAAATTTGATATTACAATTGCTTCTCAAGTACGTATATCATAATGCTAGCTTTTTAGTTAGTTAACTTAATTTCTTTGCATCCATTTCACGTTTTCAACTTTTTTCACCGCAGATCTTGAGACAGTCGTCGGGCAACAATTCATGCGGCTACTATGTATATGAGTTTTTGCACACCCAAACCGGAGCCGCTGATCGCATGCTAAAAGGCAACAAGGCGGTGAGTAAATATAATTACTAGCTTTAATGATGTCTAGGTACTTCTTATATCTTGTACAAATTCAAGGATTGATTAGTTAATGACTTAATGACAAGTGCCTCAATATTTGGCGGAACAAGGATCGGAACTCTCGTCGGCGCGAGTGAGAGCAATCCAAGAACAACTCGTCGGCTTCATTTACGATGAGGTCGTAAATCCAAACGGCGAGTTTCACGAACCAACTATAAATAGGTTGGGCCCTTTGATAAGGACCGGTGAACTGTCGGGGTCAACGGCTAGCAATAGCGATACACGTAAAAGATCCCGATGAACAGAAGGAAAAGAAAGATTAAAGTTGTAATTAAACTTGTTAATGAATATTCTCTGATCCTGATCGATGAACAGAAGAATTAATATGTGTACATATTGTAATACATTAGTTATAATTAAATTTGTTAATGAATGTTTAGTGATTTAATTATTAGTCAGATGTGCATGATTGATTATATATGCTTTAATTAGTTGTGATTTAACACACACACATATATATATATATAATAGCTAGTGAACACACACACACATATATATATATTAATTATATATACACAGCACATTGGTACCGATTGGAGAAACCAACCAGCATCGATGAGTGATTACATCGATCTGGTTGGAGACATCAACCCGATCGATAAACCTCGAGGGTTCACGATGCGCTGCCACGTGTGATATCCAACCGGTAATGATACTATATCAGTACCAGGTGAGGGAACCGGGACTGATGTCCTTGAGCATCAGTCCCGGATGGCTTGTACTGGTTCTAAAGGCCGTTTTCAACCGGTACCGAATGCCAGTTCTGTAGTAGTGAGAGAGAGATGCGTATACTCCCTCCGATCATAAGTAATTATCGTTTTGGATATAAGTGTAGTTAAACTTTGGAAACTTTGGCTGTCAGTATCTTTTTAAACAATTAAATTGGATATATGAAAATCATATGCGTAGACTTGTCTTGAAAAGTTCTTTCATAATATTGTAATTTTATTAGGTTTTATAAATCTTTTATATACTAATTGGAGGCCCTCTAGAAGCCCCCACGTTAATCAGAAAATGTTAGAAATTCCCACGTTAAAAAAAGAAAATTGCTAGAAAATCTCACATTATTCTAAACAAAAGAGAAAATCTTGGTCATCCAATTTTCTTAATCATTTTCATCTACGGCTTAGATCTATTTATCTATTCATAAGACATACATGGTAAATCGGAGAAGTACTATATGGAAGGAAAGCTTTGAATTCCTTATCTAATTGTTATCTTCAAGCACATAATAAAGGAGCAAAATTTGATAGGTCGCTTGATCAATCGACGCATTCATAATTAAGCTGCTTGGTTAGTTGTTTTAGGTCTTCCTAAATAATCGATCGATCGATGGGTTTTGCCTGTGGCACGTCTCATCATTTGTTGATTAATTATTATTTTGGGGATAATTGCATTTGTCCGTGTATATCCAAATGAAGTTAGAATTCTAGATGTCACACCAACATATACGCCTGTCGAATTGCAAATGTTGTACTATACTATACACGTATGCATAAAAATGCAATATGAATGTGATTGTGGTGCAACCCTCGCTAACCGTGTTCTTAAATGATTTTGCTAAGGTGCACACATGAGTACTACGGATGGGGAAGAATAACAACGCTTTTCTCCTATGGCTAGAGGCCTCCACGAAAGATACTAGAAATTTCAACATTAATCTAAAAAAACATTGCTAGAAAATCCTATATTATTTTAAAAGAAAGAAAATCTTGGTCCTCCAATATCCTTAATCATTTTTATCCACGGTCTAGATCTATTTATCTATTAATAAGAGACATATGGTAAAACAGAAAATCTTGGTTGTCCAATCTCCTTAATTATTTTCATCCACGGCTTAGATCTATTTATCTATTCATAAAAGATATATGGTAAAAGAGAAAATCTTGGTCTTCCAATTTCTTTAATTATTTTCATCCATAATTTAGATCTATTTATCTATTCATAAGAGATATATAGTAAATCGAAGGAGTACCATATGGAAGGGAAGCTTTCCTTTCTTATCTATTTGCCATCTTCAAGCGCCTAATAAAGGAGCAATCATCTCGAAATAGAAAGGAAGAAGAGAAGATATTATTGTATGCGTTATGGATTAGATCTATTTATATAAATTGCTAGCCGTACATACGTACAGGTCGATGACTAGTATATTATAATAGAAATTAGTCGTTAAAGCTATATTTTGGAGATCGTGTCGATATCGAAGACGACAACTATTTGTGACCGAATAGAGTACTTGAGTTATCTTGGTTAATCAATTGATTAGCGAACTGTCTTAAGGCATCAAATCGATCTTAACTCTCTAGCAATGTTCTCTTCCCATAGACCTACCATAATTAGTTAACAAAACACATGATTCAGCATCATTGTGACATCTTTTTGTAGCCTCTTCATTTCCCAAGGATGCCTCATGTCAGATAATCCAAATGAAGTATGCAATATATGTATCACTACCAACAGAAGGTATAATAGCTATATATTTGATGATAACGATATATGTAGCATCTAATAAGTGTATTTTACAGATGACTTTAATTTACTCCCTCTGTTTATTTTTATAAGGCGTATTTTGACTTTGCACAAATATTAAGATTGTGTTAAAATTGAGAAAGGTATAAGAGAAAATGACTTAGGGCATCCGCAATGGTGCCTAGTCAGCTATCTATAAGAAGTCCATATCAGCATCTATCCTAGGTGACAAGCAATTAAATGAAGAGAGAGAGCGATGCTATCTATAGACCTGTAGATTGTCTATTAATTAAATGAAGAAAAAGAGAGAGAGAGCACTCTATTAATTAAAAATAGCTATAGACATCTATATAGATTCACCATTGCAAGGGTTTACTATAGCATGATATATAGATGACATGGATCTTACTATAGAGAGCAATTATTTTTAACCATTGCGGATGCCCTTAGATGCCTCCACTTAATTATCTTGAAAGATGAAAGATATATTTTGTGTGAGTGATAATGAATAAATGCATATGGTTGAGCGAGAATAAATAGGGATATAAAAGGAAATACTTCATTAAATCTATATGCAAGCCTTATATTTATAAATGAGACCATTCAAATAATAAACCGTATAAAAATAAATGGAGGGAGTACTATTTTAGAACCCGTGTAGTTAATATTTATAATAATGTATAGTTTTATGTGGATTAATAGTCAATTTTATCTCGAAGACAGCAAAAACGTCAACAACACGAAGGGAGTGACTAATTAAGACGACTGCAGCATTAATTACCCTTGGGGGAGAGTGCGGGGTGTCGAGACGATACTCGTGCATACCCAGCCGGTTTTGATGCCCCTCCCATGGTAGAACACCAGCGTCTTCCTCATCCCGACGACGACGCGCGTGGCGGGGCTGTGCACCACGCGGTCCTTGCCCGTGGCCTTCCAGTATCCTGTCTTGGTGACGCGGTTTATGCGTGATCCCGTGGTGTACTTGCGGTCCCGAAAGCTGAAGAGAAGTACCACTCGCTGGCCGTCAGCTTGGCCACCTCTATATGCACCGAAACATGCATGCACAGTTATGTGATGTTAGGATTCTTGTGGTTATCAATTGGAGGTTTAGATTTGCATACGCTGTGTAGCAGTAGCGAAACTTGAAAATTTTAAGCGAAGGCGTACATTTTACGCATATAACTTCAGAGTCTTATACAATAATGGTTTTACAACATTGTAAACTCATCATATATATTCAAAATTTGCTAAAAGTATAGTGTAAATCTTTACTATATAAAGTGAGAGTTTCTTCCCACGTCATTTCATCAAAATTACCCACCTTTGTCACTGCTCTTTAATTACCCACCTTTGCCCGCGCTACTTCATCAAAATTACCCACCATTGCCACTGCTCTTTAATTATCCACCTTTGTCACTGCCAGTGCTTTTTGCAAATAAACTTTTTATCGCAAATTAAGTTTTCGTTGCAACGCACGGGCACATGACTAGTAGTTTTAAAGTCTTACAAATCTGAAGCCATCAAAATCAAAACCAATTTAATCAATATTTCAACCCATTGAAGACCGATGTATTTCCTATGCTGTAATCTAATCTAACATCTTGTCATGCATGCATTTGTGCCACAAGGACCACTGGCTACTTAGCTAGCTAATTGATCAATAGACCCATCCCAGCAAGTTACCCATTTAGACACTAGCAGGTTAACAGTACCGATTTAGGCTGAAAAATTGAAGACTCATCGATATCGATTTTCATTGATAATTGATCAAAAATCAAACAATTTGCAAGTCAAACGTATTTGAAATTGCGGTCAAATTAGGGAAAAAATCTTGATTATCGTCCGATATGGTCCATTATCGACCGGTATTCAGCGATTATCGAGTGATTTTTACAAAAAATCGGCAACCAAATACAAAATAAAAAAATCAAGGAAAATGGGAAAATTTAAAAATATGGAAATTTGTATAAAATAAGAATAAATCCCAATCAATCTACAAAACACCTCAAAGAAATTTTAATAATTTTTGAATTTATTTAGTACTTCTGAAAAATCAAAAAATCAATTAATAAAAAGGAACAGAGACACTGTCATATTTTTATAAAAATTTACAAGATTAGTAATGCTCTAAAATTGTAATGGTACCATAAATAGTTTAAAAGGATCAATTATTAGAATTTTCAAAAATATTGGACTTTATTTAGTACTACTAAAAAATCAAAAATAGAAGAACATATACAAAGATAGTAGCACTATCAGAATTTAAAAAAATACACAGGTTTGATTATCATCTAAAATTTTTTCAAAATTATTGTCATTTCCTCTAGACCTCACACAAAAATTTTCAGAAATATTAGACTTCATTTAGTGCCCCTAGAAAATAAAAAACAGAATAGTATATATAAAGACAGTAGCACTGTCAGATTTTTAAAAAATACATAGATTAGCATTGCCTTAGGACCTAAAAAATTCAAAATTTTTTACACCCTTTTATAAAATTTTTAAATTTTTTAAAATTTTTGAATTTGTATTTGAATTTCACTGGTTTATCGAGCGGTTTTAGATGCCAAGCCGGCTCAATACGATCGATAATCGTGATATTCGAGCGATTATCGATGATGTTGTAAACCCTGCATACATTACATACATACAAGCATGAATACATGTCCATCTGATCATTCATGAGTTCTAATAATTAAGTTACTCTCGAGTTTCCTCTTGGTATCCAAGCAGGACACGCGAGATAAAGTCTGCATTTTTAATTCCTCCTGGTGTGAGGTCGTTTTTACACCCTGTGTGCTTCCGGGGGAGGAAAAATAAGGGAATTAATTGTGGGAAAAGAAGTGATCGTCGTCACTCGTCAGGTCGCTCGTTAGCTCGCGCCTCGCGTACGTACCGTTGAGAGGTGAGGTCGATCGACGGCGACGTGTTGGCGTTCATGTATATATTGAGGGCATAATGCGGTTGTCAGTTTTGTGAGCTACACCATAAATAATGCGTACTGTATCTCATGGTACCTAGCTAGCTAGATTCCGGGCGAAGCGAACTATATACGCATAGGTTTGTTGCGTGTGTTGATCTGATGTTATGAGTTATGACTCACGAGTCGATCAGGAAAGCAAGCCCTGGCCTTGGTGCCCGGCAGGATAACCATTCAGCCTCTAATTAACTAGTATTACATTATATGCTATAATTAAGTTGTATAGAGCTCTTGTTATAGGTGTAAAATCTAAACATAAGTGAGGGGTAGACGTTGTCCTTCTAATAGGTCATCATCCACGTGAAATAAAAATAACTAGAAAAAGGTGGCGTGCTGCGCCACGCCGTGTGGGCAAACGATTGATCCAATGCGGGGAATCGAAGAACCAAAGAACACCAAAAGACGCCACGAAGAATCGAACAATCCAACAGCCGAACCGGCGAGCGAACAAAACGCGGAACAACGGGGCTAATCGAAGGATGGACCGAATACGAGCAACAGGCGAACCGCAGAGGGCTAGCAATGCTGCCAAACGAAGGAGAACACGGGGGAGAGGAAAGGGAAACACGGAACGGGCAAGCAGCAAGAACCGAAGCGAAGAGACGACGAGGAACCACGGATGAAGAAGGCACGGACCGACCGGGTGAAGCGACGCTGGAGCGGACGGCGAGAAGCGGCGGAACCCATGAAGCAGCCGACGCAAAACAGCAACGAAGGAAACGCCGGGGTGGGGGTGAACGAATCGAGAGCAGGCCAAGATAAGGGTTCCCGAAACGGCGCGAATCCACGACGCACTACCGTTCATCCCACTGACGGACGGCGCGGAAATCGCCACGGCTGGAACGGGAACGCGCCGACGGCAACAGGATGGCACGGCGCAGGACGGAACGGGCCGCACGAACGGGACCGGCGATGTGGACGCGCTGAGAGCTCGCCAATCCCAGGGGCTTTATATAGATACATATATAGGGATTTATATAGGTTCAGAGTTCAAAAGACATATTGTCTTCGGGGAAAGGATCCCTAAGGGCTCACTAATTTTAATGTATTTTTTTATTGTTCAAGAGAAGTTAAGTCTCAAATACCCTTAGACTTGTACAAGAGACTAAAGGCTCCAAACAGCTCCAGCTCCACCAAAATCTGTGGAGTTGGTGGAGCAGGGTATTTCTAGCTCCAGAAATTTATGGAGCTGGAGCTGTAGGTACATTAAGAGTGTTTAGGTAGATCATCTTGTTTATATTTTAGACAAAAAATATATACTTAATTCACTTTATTTTAGCCTATAAATTTCAGATCTGAACTGGAGTTGGGAGCTGGAGCTCTCCCAAACAGGACCTAAATTGCCTATTCTACAAAGAATTAAGCTATATATACAAGTAAGAAATACAATCATCATTTGTATAGATAGCAATAGTGTCCTTGATCTGTGCTTCCGTTGTTCAGGTATTGGTTGTATTGTACTTGTGAGGTTGTCTACCGTGTGATCCAATGTCCAATGGATGAAGGCATATTCTTATGTCGGTCGGCCCCACCTATCATGTGAGATCCACTAGACAGGGGTGCCCTCTTGGATGGCCTCCATTGTAGTTCCCCCGACGCCTTCAAAGTCGCAGCAGGTACAGGGTCTTTGTGATGACTTTTTGTACTTGAGCGATGCCAGGGATATAGCCCTTGAGGGAAAGGCCACCGCCGTGCCATGAGGATCAGAAGTAAGGGGCGTGGAGCAGCCGTCATTGAACCCTTGTCATCACTAGAATTTTTTTAAATAATGTATTTTAAAAATAATTTTACAAAAATAATATGCCGAATCAAAATTTTACAAAAATACACCCCTGTCGCCAAATGAAATGGTGACATAGCTTCTATCACCAATTTAAATGGTATCTGAAGCCTCTGCATTATCAACTAAATAAATCCATGACAAAATAATCCATCGACAAATGCAAACCACAACAAAATAGATCTCTGTCGCCATTTTATTTAGTGACAGAGATGTATTGTATTTTTGTAAAATTTTGATTCAACATATTATTTTTGTAAAATTATTTAAAAATATATTATTTTAAAAAATAATCAGTCATCCCTATATAATGGTTGTTAGTCATTCCTCCGACAACTCTTTTAACTAAGGTGCACCACCTACTTCTTACGAGGTAAGACAATTTTTTAAATCCTAGCCATCAATATTAGGAGGTTAGCAGTGGAATTGTATGTCATGGCTTCCTTAAGTATAGGAGTTATGAGGCCATTGCTAAGTTAAGAAAGTTTGAAATGGAACATAACGCATGATTATTTTTTTCTTAGGTATGACTCAAACAGGTTACTCTTAAACTAAAAAAATTTAAGCATACCTTTCTCAGATGTCATGTGTTATCTTCTCTATCTACCTCCACCTTTTCCCTTACTTACTTCCCCTACCCCCTTCCTTCCTCTCTAACAAAAATAAATAAAATAGAAAATTTTAACTTTGAAAATTTTAAACAGGACGTTTCAACTAAAAAAATCAATTTTAAACTTTCAACTCAAAAAGTTTTAGATTGACAAATTTCAACTCGAAATGTTTCGACTCAAAATATTTTAAATCGAAAATTTTCAAATTAGAAAGTTTCAACTCGAAAAGTTTGAACTCAAAAAAATTTAAATCTGAAAACGTTCAATCCAAAAAATTTTGTTTTGTAAACTTTCAGTTCGAAACATTTCAATTCAAAAAAAACTTTTGATTCAAAAAGTTTCGATTAAAAACTTTCAAAAGTGGTTGAAAATAAAACTATTTTGAGATTAAGGGGAATAGAATGGGTGATGAAAGGAATAACGCCAAGTGTCACGATGAAAGAGCCTTTGAGAGGGAAGGGAAAGTGCTACCACTTGTCATAACAAGATAGTGTCCTAACCAAAAATTTGGTGAAAATGCCCACAAATTAGTAATTCTGTTCTTTCTTTCCTTCGTTTTAACACATAATATTGATCATAGAAACCTCACTTTGATATATGCACATTTGAGGTGCTAGCTGATGTCATTTATATCTATTGGAAATTCACAGCTTCACTTAGTTAAGAAAATCCTCTTTTCTATTATTGGGAGTAGTTACTTACTATACCGTATCTTATAATATAAGGAGTATCTTGCATAACAGAATGAATATACATGTATATTTTTTAGACATACTCCTTTTTATGTGCATTTATGAAGGTATTTGCAAAATGCACTAAATCTATGGACTTCTTTGCAATTTTTTGTGTGGTTCACATTAGAGTATCTTATAATTAGTACATGAGTGTATCAAAAGTGATAAATTAGTATTTTAAGTTCGTTTAGATGGTATATCAAAGGTGGGAATAATTACACCTAGGAGTAGAATGTATTTTTCCTATATATAACTACATATTACAAAAATATATCATTAATTATTACATAGGTACCATCATACTGGAGCTAGTTATATATCGATTTGCATTACTTAGAATTTATCGGATGATGGAACCAACCAAATAGGCCCCATCCAACATGTGCCCCATTGATATCTACCGGGTAGAGTCGCACGCTACTCCACAGCAAGCGAATTTTGGTCTGGGATTGGACGCAATTTTTTTGGAACAACAAGGATTTTTTTGCAAAAGGATGTGGACTGGATCTGGATGTAATTTTTCAAAACCGTGATGACTTTTTCGTAAAATGGCTCATTCTAGAGCTAGATGTGATTTTGTGGAACTATGAGGTCTTTTTTGCAAAAGAGCTGGTAAGAGAGTCTGAATGAAATTTTGGAATTCTCAGAGGGCCTTTTTCACAAAAGTGGTGACGTGACCGCTACCCTACGAGCCGATTTCTCTCCACTCTATGATATAAACTAGATACGCTGGCGCGGCGCACGCCGCGCCATGTTGTGCTAGTCGTTGCAAGGCAAGAAAAAAAACCATATAAGTTTTGGAGCACTAATAAAGGAAAAATAGATAAATACGTAATCTCATAAAGTTCTAAGGAAATGTAGCTTTGCGGGCTCTGGAAAAATGGATTAATCTGTAATTCTAGAAAATTTCAACCCTTTTCGCTAAGGAACGAAAGTTTTGGGTCCTTTTTTTCCATAATAAACATGATAATCTGTAATTATAACAAATTCCAAGGGCTTTTTTCCAGAATAAATATAATAAAGAAGACGTTAAAAACAAATACGCATTGCATTTTGTTTTATTTTTTTTTATAGACATGTTTTGAACTTAGCAGGATTGTGATAAAGCAATGCTCATCTACATGTAGCAAATCATCGATTCATAATATCAATCTCAAGAAATTTAGAGGTGTCCTATCAGATAGTGGGTACACAACATGTTATTTATTATCACTTAGCGATAGGGTGGTTGTTTTCACAATAGAACACGCTCAAGAAACATCTTGAGTGCTTAGCTTGAAACCATGGGCTCAACATTCAACAACATAATGGTAGCATAATTAGTCATTCTTTGCACAGCTCTCGCACAAAAGTGGGTATATTCTATGATTTTCTTCTCCACGAGGTGCTTAGGACCCAGAGACACATGTAGCTGCAAAATTGTGGTCTCGTGTCTCAGATGCATCGAAGACAGAGAGGAGCTCAGAACCTGTTGTAAATGCACACAAAGAAAAATCTAGTAAATCCCTCTCCTTCCAAGTCCCAAAATAACATAGATATGCCAATTATATTTTCTGCGCTACAATCGTCTTTGTCTAATCATTTATAGCCAGCACAATAGCTTTAATACAAGCAGCAACTCAATAGGGAATCGAGAAAACAAATTGTGTTTTGGTAGCTCGTAACCCTGTTGTAAATGCACACAAACAAACTGTGTTACGAATTGTCTTTTTCATTTATAGCCAGCACAATAGCTTTAATACAAGAAGCAACTCAATAGGGAATCGTATTATGCACACAAAGAACAATGGCGCGCGTGGCACACGGTAGCAAAAAAGCGGACGACAACACAGCCGAAAGAACGCGCCACGCGCTGAGCAGAGAAAACACGCGCGCACGCGCGGGAGCCAAGGCTCGAACGCGGGCCAGCGAGCTGCGCGCCAAAGCCTTGACCGCTGCGCCAATGGGCTGGTTGTGGAAAGAAACGACGCTATATCACTTGAGCAAGGCAAGCCGGCGCGCAACGCCAGCGACGTGGACGAACGCCAAGCCGGCCGTACGCACGGGCAAGCAAATCCCTATTTGGCGCGATCGACGCAGCAGACGAGCGGACGGCCACGACGCCAAAGCAGTGACGTGGAGGCGCTGAGAGCCCGGAAACTCTCCCAACTTTATATACGGTAGTATGCACAGGCAGAAGGTTACGTAATATTGCACGCTACTCAAAATATACAAATATGCAAATCTAAAATTCCACTCCTTTCTAATAATGAGATTATAAACACTGTCACAAGGCATGCAAGAAAAATTTCCCGATACCAGTCATCAACCCGTACATCGCATAGGCTACATGTTTTGATTAGTGAATTTTGGTGCTCTGAATTTATTTAGATGTGGATGAGAACTTCTTAGTATTGAAAATTTAATCATAAGTTTTGAAGGTTTAAAATTTTGATTTTTTTTTAATTTCTCATGTTGACAATAATAATTTAAAATTCCAAATTTTAACCGAAACTTGACATATGACTTCAAAGATGTCATGTTGACAATTTGCTACAATTGATATAAACTCTTAATTAATGTTAGATCTTAATCCAAACTATTATCTTTTACAAAAAAATCTAAGCAAGCCATTGTAACTAGAGGGTGGATTAGTGATGGATCTGCAAAAAAATATTCTAATTATTATGTGATTTTCTATACCTATTTTTGTTACCATTCTAAAGCTTTTTTACTCTTAATATGTGCGCTTCAAAATTAATCACCAACCTTTGTTATAAGTACATGACATAGGTGAATTATACGGGAAACTTCTAGTTCATATACATCTTATAGTTTTAAGCTGCATGCAATTACAAAATTAAAAATTAAATAGAATAATTCTAAAATATATTATCAAAACTAAAAATCTATTTATAGTTTCAAATTTAAATATTTTTTTGAATTTTATGTAGTTTGCACATTTTAGGACATCACTTCTTTCGAATTTTGTTTGAACATTTGTATATACTTAGGAACCATAGTTTTTCTTGGAGTTGTTAATTAAAATCAGTATTAGTATGATAATTTTATCCTAATTAAAATTAATATTTACCTTTTGATTTTAGAATTTTGACCTTTCAACATTTATAAAACAATATTTGGATTTTTTTCATGTTTTGTTCAAAAAAATATACTCCCTCAATTCATAAATATGTGGTGTTTTAGAAAGCGTGTAATCGAACTAATTTAACTTTAACTACTAGTATATAAAAACTATTTAGATTGGTCATGTGAAAATGATATCATTATATAAATCAAGAAAAATATTTTCATAATGTAATAATTTTATATTTTTATGAATGTGTTCATATAAAAAGAAGTGGTCCAAGTTGCATGTTGGAGAATGTGTTGATTTCCAAAACATCATATATTCTTAAGCAGCGGGAGTATATTCAATTACCGTATTAGTTATAATTTTTATCTAAACTTTTATATATTCAGATAATTATTTGTAATTTTTAGGATATTTATCAACAAACATTTATCCTGGAGAAGTATGACCCTATCATCGGAATCGGTTCTTAATTGCAACCGATTTTGATGATTGGGTCATCAGAATCGGTTCCATGTAAGAACCGATTCCGATGATGCAGTCATCAGAATCGGTTTCACAGAAGAACCGATTCTGATGGCCCTATCATCGGAATCAGATCCACATAAGAACCGATTGTGATGACCCTCATAGGGGTGTGCCTTATTTCATATTCTCCAAAACTGCACATATTGACAGTATGCACATATATATTATCGATGTTCGGAAAACAGGTTCTCGTTGAGCTTACTTGTTGATTGAGGGATCAACCAAGGCCCTTTTCCCGTGAAGGGTTTGCGTCCGAAAAATGCTATCAGGATGCGATGCTCGAAAGGATAACGGACAAAGAATTTTTATACTGGTTCAGGCCTCTCTTAATGGAGATAACAACCCTACGTCTAGTGATCTTGCTATTGCTTGAATTCTTACAGAAAGCCTTGTGTGCTATGCTACTTGATGTCGCATCCCCTTATGCCGATCTATCGATGGGGTTTTTATAGACGATCGAAATAACTACAGCCGAATAATGCGCCATTACTGCATTAACCGGGGTTGTAATCGTATCCTTGATTCTCGTCATGTCGTGTCGTGGACATGATGGACTCAGATCGTGGTGTAATGGTCCTAAACCATTGCGTAATTATCGCCACGCTGTCATTATGGGCCGAGCACGATCTTTTGATCATGCTCGAGATTTTCCCTCAACTCTGACCGACCGCTGCACACTCCCGAGCAAGCATGCTCGGGGATTTATGGCACATGCTCGGGAAAGAGCTTAAACATGGTCGAGGCGAACCCACTAACCGGACTATCTGAGGGTACTCCTTGGGGACATCATCCAAGAGCATACATGGTCGGTTAAAAATCGGCTGCCGGGGTATAATAGTCTTTATGAAAATTATCCAATCCCCAACATATATATATCACATTTGTAGTATAGAACACAGAATGCATATATCACATTCACATAACACAAACACTTTAATTACAACACATATCACATTCGGTGACAATATGCAAACATAAGCATACTTACCAATCAGTACAACATAAGTATACTTAACAATCAGTAGTAACAATATACAGCATAAGCATGCTTAACAATCAGTAACAACATACAACATAAGCATGCTTAGCAATCAGTATTAATTAATATTGTTTACATATGGACTAGTATGATGATTCAGGATCTCTAAACCTGTCGTCCTCCGATATAACTTCTAGCCAGTGCCACTGGAATAAGTGATCTCATATAGCGTTCAGTTGTTTGTTGTCTAAACTCTTATGGGGGATAGTGAGCTCCTGCAAAACAGATTGTAGTGTAGTAATTTAAGTTTTAAATTTTGTATGTAAAAGGCTAAGTGTATTATTATGCATGTACATATACCTGAGGAAAAAGATGTGAACTGTCGATCAGGAGCGCCATGTGTTGCATGACGTAGAAGCCGCACAGGTCATCGCTACTCTGTTGATGACAATGTAAAGAGAGAAAGAATTTAACATACAAAGATTACATGTTAGAAAAAATTAATTGTATATATGGTAGGCACTTGTACCCTGAAGCGCTGATACGCCAGCGTCTTGCCCTTTTTAGCATCGTGTTTCCCTCCTCCATCGACGTAGACCGAGAAACCCCTACATACATTGGAGAGATGCCATTGAGTCAAAAATATGAATGTAGTTAAATTCAAAACGTGTTAGGTTACAGTGATGTACTTACTGCTCCAAAGGAGGCTTGATCGCGTAGGCTATTGGTTTGTTCGAGTTTGAAATGTAGATTGTGTTTTCACTTGGAACGAGGACGAGTAGAACTCAATGGTTGCTTATTAAATGGCATGCAGTGTAAGGAAATAAGTTCGCATACGGTGTAAGTGTGTACAAATAATTGAAGGGTAAATGTCGTGCCCCGAATTCCCACGGATTCGGACACTCTGTGTATTCTGTACTAGTCCAGGATCACGCTAGTACACACAGGATAAACAGGTTGAAGTACCACAATCATACAGTGAAATAAATAATAAGTACTTCAAGCATTAATAGTAACGAGTTACATGGCCTTATGGCCACCTTACAATACTTGCAGCAGGCGATAAATATCATCGATATCAAGTTCATTGGTGGAAGCAAAATACGATAGCGGGACCCTTCTTAATCACAGGCTACTGAGTGCGGCCCAACCCCTTAGTCCTCCTGGCCTTCAATGAACTCCTCCTCTCAAGCTGGTACGGCTTCATCTTCTGAGGTTTTTGTCGATGCAAGGGTGAGTATACAACATACTCAACAAGTCATGCACAATGCAGACTATTACTATATGCAAGGCTTATTCCAAGGAAAGGCTTAATTGGTTATTTTGCATAAAGCAGCATTTCTTTTTGATAGGTAGTCCTATTAGATTAAAAGCAGTAAGATCAATAATATTTAATAATTAATTTCTCAATTCTTTTCCAAGAGTTTGGCACTGACCCTAATTTCATTCACACGACTTTTTGGCACACACCACCCATTCCACATTTTCATTTTGAAAATCTAACCCTTGATTTGTAATCACCGAGCAATGTCCAATACCGGACACGGCTATTCAATAGATTCACACACACACTCTGCAGAGGTGTACACTTTACCCACAGGATCTGATCTGCTCACCACACAAAGCGATTGATTGTAACAAAGTCTTTCAGAGACTAACACTTAGCCGATGATCCTCTCAAGATTGCCTTCCTAACACTCCTCCCACAGAGCCGAGTTTAGAACAGCACATACCGTTAGATGGGTACCAAGCCGAAAGATGTACGCCTCCCGACTGATTACATTTTTGGTGTGCTGTCACCCCGAGGTATCAAAGGAAAGATATTAGAAACCTACTTAACTAGGTCCGTCCCATTCTGGACAAGTGGTTGTACACGGAACTCAGCTCAAAGGCTCGCAAGGTTAAGTCCTTAATTGTCCCGCAAGACAACCATTTTATACATCTCGGCACACGACCTTCACAATCTTTTCATACATCCCATTGCCCACAGGCCCACGCACGAAGCCTTCTTGCCACTTGCCCCTGTTCAAATCATTTTCCCACCCCACTTTATACTTAAGCAACACATGCCATTTTCCACATCGGTTCATGAATAGCACCACACAAGTCACTATCCGGCCCAATTCATGACATCATCGCATTTTCCAAAATCGTTCCATAATTGTTTAGTCAATATTCATTTGATATTTGAAAGTCATTCCACGCATACAAGCGGGCTAAGCGACTAATCACGGTCTAGCCTCCCGTGTTGGCATCATATTAGCATCCAACATATTTAAGCATCTTAGGGTGAACAAGGTTTCAGGCATATAAACATTTATAATCAAGGTGGCATAACAAGTTTGGCTTTTAGCTACCATTTCCCAATTTAATCAATAGTGGTTGTACTTAACATAGCATGCAATATGGAAATCAAAATATACTTTTAAAATCTAGGGCAACATGGTCAAAGCACGACTTGCCTTCAAGAGGAGTTGGTTCAGTCGAGGTTCTGCGACGGGTCCTCAAACTCTCCTCGATTTAATTCCGCAACCTGAGTCTACTCGATACAAGCAAACACACAATAAATATATAATACAGACAGCAAACAATTCACTAAAATTAAATAAAAATCACCAATAAATAGTTCACATTTTACAAATTTTGGGCACTGGAATCACCCAAATCCGAGTTAAAACGCAAAAGTTATAGCATTTTAAGTTTGCTGAAATTCAAATAAATAATAACCGAATTATTCTATTTAATTTCCTACTGAAAATCCGGATTAATTCTCATGGCGACACGTGTCAACACCGGAGTTAACCACGTCGCCTTCGGTCACTGACGAGCGGGCCCTCGGGTGACGTCGGGCTGACGTCAGCGAACCCGGGGTCACACGCCGACAAGCAGGCCCATGAACAGCGCCCGGCCCCACATGTCAGCGACGGACACGCGTCGCGGAAGCATCCACCACGCTCACGCGTTTCCGATCGAGATTCAATCTAACGGCGCAAGACTAACCGAGCGGTTCACTGTTAACGGGCCTACGTGGCGTTACCTTGGGCGTCCGATGGAGATCCGACGGCTGAGGTGAGTCGCGAAGCTCCGAAGAAGAGGCGGCGGCGTTGGTCACCGGACTTGGAGAAGATGACACGGGCGACGGCGTTTCCGTGTGTCTCCGGTCGGAAGAAGTGGCGCAGAAGATGCGGCTCGTCACGAGGAACTCGGGGAAGGTCTCGGCTGCGGCGAACGGCGAGCACGCACGGCGGGCACAAATAAAACCAAACGGGAAGAGGGTGAACTACGGCGAGCTCCCGAGAGGCTACGGTGGACGAGAGCTAACGAGCGAGAGGGGAAATGAGCGGGTGAAGTGCTGCACACGCCGGCCTATTTCACTCGCTCGGACAGCCTCGAGACGCGCGAAGAAATCCCCGACACGATCTGCGGCGGCCAATGGCGACGGCGGCGCTGACACGCTTCGTCCCGAGACCGATCGGTCCCATCGCGCCGTCCGATCGCGATCCAATGGTGACGATTAATCCTCAATTCGGCGAAACGGTATTTAATCGCGTCCGTCCGATCAAGATCCAACGGCGCGAAAACGGCGGCGATTAGGGTTTCGGCGCCAGCACAGTGTTGGGCTCGGCCCGATACTGTAGCTGGGAATTACTCGGATTTTCTCAATAAAAATAATTCCAGAAAATAAAAGTAATTATTTAGGGCTCTAAAAATACCCGAAAAATTCTAAAAAAAATTCTAGAAAATATTTTAAGATATTTAGAGCTTGAATAAAATATTTTCATTTATTTTTGATAAATACTTTTTCTGATATTGAATAATTAAGAGAAGGGTAGTTTAAATAAATGTTAATTAAATCCAATAAATCCCCAAAAATTCAGATAAATTCAATAAAATGCAATTAAATGAAAATAAAGGTTGGGTAATTCATAAAAAAAAATTCAAATAACTCCAAAATTTAAAATTCGACCAAATTTTGGGACGTTACAGTAAAGTACTACTTACTCCTCGTGGTATGGGAATAGAATGAATTTCTTCCTAAACTCACCATTCAAAGCCCGCTTGATGTAGCCAGCAAGGAAATTCGGGTGAAGCCGTGCCACGATCGTAGACACCATCTCGGGGTCAACAAACCCAACTGGTTGTTGATGCGTCACGGCTCACTGCCTCATTGCACTGCAACTCGTGTTGAAGTTAGAAAGCATAATGCGAAATCTTATAAAATTCATTAGGTGTATGGTGCGTTACTCACAGTGTCCAAGATCGTAAGGTAGAAATATCGACGGCCTTCAGTTGGTAGATATGGAATAGATCGTCAAAACTAACTAGGAATATCCCATCCTCGTTGTGGTGGAAATGTCCCTTTCTATACCTCACAATGAAGTCGAGTCAACTCTCGTCCTCTTTGACCTTATCAATGTACCACCTATGGAGCAAGCGACTAAATTTACCTAGAGCATTCAATTCGTTGGATGCAATTAAGGGTTTTCCATGTACGTAGCCCTTAAAATCATAAAAGGTTTTCACATTGCTTGCCGACTTTCCTTTCTTCGCAGAAGAGTCTGCAAGGTCGGGGCAAGAGGCTTTGCATGTGTTGTAGGGAGCGTTGTGGCCTCTGTTAGTTTTGCCTTCTTTGAAGGAGTCACCGAGGGTTCCTGCGGTTCAGTGGTTGCCATGCTAGCCCTTTTATGTGCGAGCTCTGCACTCTGCGTAGGAGCATGAGCAGACGTAGGTATGGTAAGAACCTATGAAGCACACGCATATGTAACTTATTGAAGTACTACATGAATAGTAGAGGAGATGGGGTGGATTTTTACCTTGACCAATACGACACCCGTCATGGGCCACTTGATAAACAACATGCGTGTCGGCCTGAGAATGATGATATCTTCGTTGGGGGAACTGCATCACATGTGATACGAAGTCTTTGTAGATGTAGTCAACCTGCACCCTCATGTAGCCCTTCCCCAAGGGTTGACCATTCACAATGTGGGTCTCCTTGCATGGAAATGCAACCCCGCGTGCAGCCTCCACGGGAAATCCGTCCTTCGACAGGGTGAGCTAGCACTTGGCAGGTACCTGCAAGAAGTGCGGAACTTGAGGAAAAACATTGTGGGAGTTACACTCATAGCTTTAATTCAGGAAAATGTAATTATTACCTTTAGCTGGGCACCAATGTTATCAATTTTGGAACCACCGCTACTGGGTCGGGGCTCAGCTCAGGCTTCTCTACGGGAGGCGAGGGCATTTGGCTCTGACTCTGGGAGATCATAGCCATCATCTCGGCCTTCAGGTGCTCCTCATGTGCCATCATCTCCCCCCTCATCTCCTCCTTAATATGCTCCCTCAGTTGCTCTCTCAACGTGTCCTTGAGGCGCTTCGCACGTGCCTCCCATGATCTTGATCTGGCACTCACAGCACTATCTTGAAAGTAGGACTTATTCGTATGCCCCACCCCTGCAGCAAACACCCAGTCCTTATGGTCGGGCTTCCCGATCGTAGACAACAGGATGTCATTCGACCCTTAGCTTTGAAAGGCCCCCTGCTCTTTCCGCTAGCTTACCTCCTCCTGCAATAAGTGAGTACGAATTAGATCTAAAATACAAGTTGGGTCTACTGCAACGCACTAAGTTAGATGCCTTACGATGATGGAGACGACGTGCGCGGTAGCGGGGTTTGCAACTATAAGCTGCTCGTTGTCGGTTTTCTTTGTCCTCACTAATACCCAATCGCGTGCTCGCTCCTCACATATGTGGGAGTGAGGCATCGCCGTTCCGGAGTTCACGCACTCCTCGACTAGTTGCACCCACTCTACCTTCTTCCCCTCATAGCTGCCTGTACCGAGGTGGTGTGGGTGCATGTTATACCTTTGGATAGCGGTGTTCCTCTTTCTTAGCTGCTCTGCCTTGGGTGTGCCATTCATCCTTGTGAACTCCTTCTAAACATCAGGAGTCATGAGCGGATACCTCTCGAATGGTGTACGGCCTTTTAGCACGTACTGACTGTGCATGAGGACCCTGAAGTGCCTCAAGGCCACACCCATCCTCTTTATGGCGTACCATCAGTCACATTTGAAAGATATAAAAATAACAAATTTACTATTTATCATTGATTAGCGCTTGTCAATTTTATGTCTTTCAAATGCGATTAAGTTTGGTATTTAAATTTTACATGGTTGTAAAAGTTCACATCCCCTACATATGGTAATTTTTTGAAATTTTTTCAAAACCTGCACATATAGTTTTCATGAAATTTACCTGCCAAAATGATTGATCTGTGCAGGATCAGTAATTGGATTTTACTATTATACTGTATGATATCAATTTCTAGTTGTATTTGTAGTAATTTCATGTTGTAGATATGGTAATTTCTGTTACCAGTCAGTAAAATTATTGTTTAATAGTTAGACTTATATCATTCAGTTGCTCTCATCGTCAGTAAGCTATTAATGAAATCCATTTACAAATCAGAGCTACAAATAAAAAGACGTGGCTAAAACAAAGATAAAACATATTTGTATACAAACTACAAAATGCATTTACTAGTTGGTTTGACCACGTAAATGATGCACTACTGAATCTATATTACTATCTGTTTGGCACATATTGTATACTCTACTAAATCTATATTACTATGTCACTATTATACAGTATAGTTGGAAAATCCTACATAGATCAGTAATTTGATAGTAAAAGTCTATGAAAACTATATGTATAAGGTCTAAAAAATCTTAAAAAATTACCATACGTAGGGGATGTGAGCTTCTACAGTCTTGTAAAATTTAAATACCAAACTCAGTCGTTTTGAAAGATATGAAAAGGATAAATTTACTATTTATCATTGATTAGCGCTTGTCAATTTCATATCTTTAAAATTAGATTGATTTTGGTCTTCAAATTTACATGGATATAGAATCTCACCTCCCCTACTTATAGTAATTTTTTTGAGAATTTTTGGAAACTTATACGTATGATTTTCATGAATTTTGCTATCTACTCTGAATGACCACTCAAAATTACGTTGGATGTGAGACCCATGCACTTAAATTACTAGTACCATCTGGTACATTGCTCAGTTGTTAGTTTGGCATAAAGCTCGTTAACAGTCATATGGTGATTTGTGGTAGTAAAAATTACAACAGTAGCGAACAGAAATATGATGATTCATGATAGTAAAATTATGTAAAGGCGCCGGTAGTACAAATTTGAACACACATAGAAAACATAGATAAGATGATTCGTGGTAGTAAAATCTTGTATGGCAAAATATTCGGTGCAATCAAGGTTTCGGTGTAACTACTATGCAACCCAACTAAAAAAGCTTTAAAAAATTCCGAAAAAAATTATGGATGTACATCTCAATTTACCCCATCTACATACAGAATTTCATGATCAAATTCGTCCTATGTTAAGAGTAATAAAAAAGACAAATTTTTGACAAACTTAAATAGTTCAAATGCACCCCAAATTTGTTTTTTTTTGTAACTTCTAGCATAGAACGAATTTGATCATGAAATTTTATATGTAGATGGGGTAAGTTGAGATGTACATCCATGATTTTTTTCAGAATTTTTTGAAACTTTTTTTAGTTTAGTTGCACGATGATTGCACCAGAACCTTGATTGCACCGGATATTTTGCCATCTTGTATAGCCGATCATGGTAGTAAAAACTACAATCAGTTAGCGTACAGATAACAACATATGGTGATTTGTGGTAGTAAAAATTACTATCTCAAAAACTTGTTGTTACAGCCTATTTTTTGAGTGGTATCTAGCAGAGTACGTATTCAATACTATGTTGAATCAAATATTACTATCTCAGCAATATGTACTATCTCATTTGAAATGCAAATGAGTTTGGTCTTCAAGTTTTACAGGTATCCTATATATGGTAATTTTTTAGAATTTTTTAGAATATGTACCTATAGTTTTCACAGACTTTTACTGCCAAATGACTGATCTGTGTAGGATTTCTTAATTATACTGTATGATAGTAATTTTTAGTTGTAGATGTAGTAATTTCATGTTATAAAAATAGTAATTTACTTTACCAGTCAGCAAAATTATTGTTTAATAGTGAGACTTATATCATTTTATTCCTCTCGTCGTCAGTAAGCTACTGGTGAAAACTATTTGCACTTCCGAGCCATCAATAAAAATATATGGCTAAAATAAAGAAGAAGCAGATTCATGTACAAACTACAATTGCATTAGCTAATTGGGTTGATCAACACATTAACTACTAACTGATTCGGCAGTAATTGCATCTATTATTGTATAGTAAAATGTATTCATGATTTACTACCGAATTGCAAAACTGGAGTGCATTTATTAGTTGGTTTTTACCACGTCAGTCCGATGCGTTGTTTAGTTCATTGCATGGCTCGGTCAGATGAGTTAAATGGCTGGGGAGTAGAATAGGCTATTCTACACGCAGCTGTAGAATAGCATATATATATATATACATATATGGAAGCCTTTTTTATACTCTTGGGAGTACATACTCTCACCTCAAATATAACACTTAAATGAACGTTTTATACTCTTTTATCACTTTCGGTATACTCCAATAATAATTCTAAGATACTCCAATGCGACATGTTTAAAAAAATTTCATCAGTACCCTTTATTTTCTTGCTACATACCCTTTTCCATATGTACTAGGAATATAACAAATTATGCTACAATGGGTGGACTTTAATGAATTTTTTTGTGGAACTCATTTTAGAGTATCTTATAATCAGTATTAAAGTATACTAAAAAAGATAAAAAGGTATAACAATATCATTTAAATGATATGCTAGAGGTAGGAGTACGTATAGCCAGAAGTATAGAATCATTTTCCTATGTATATTCCACCATTTTCGTTGAGGAAACATATTCCTTCGATCAATAATTAGCCATTTCCTCGTAACCCTAATGTTTACACTTGGTCTGCGACAAAATGGTTGTATTATTCCCAGATAGCTCATCCATGATCCATCCCTGATCCTTGGGTGCTCTAGTCTTGCCTGCCTGACAACTACATGTAGCTGGCCAGCACAGCAATCTTTGCAAGGCAACAGTGCATGCTGCCAACCAGACACACACGTCTCATCACATCACAGTAGGCCAGGAGCCCAGGAGGCGCAGCACAGCAGTGGCCCCCCGGCCGGCCCCGTCTCTTGCCAAGTACTCTGATGTATCGTGGCATCGTCAGCTTTCATGTCACTGTATGCTCTCCTAAAATGATTGCTACAGTACGGTGGCACATCAATTATCACAGCATCTGCATGATCTTGTGCCATACATAGCTTGCGGCCTGGTTGGCTCCAGCGCGGCTGCGCATGGTTCAAATTTTCATCGAAATTCGGTGAAATTTCGGTTTTCGGACTCTCGAGATTACAAAAACCGGGTAAATTCAAAAAAAAAAAATGAAAATACTATAGTAATTTCAGAAATTTCGGGATATTTCACCAAAATTTCGGGTTTTGAATCCAGTTTTTGAAGTTTGAGCACCGGATTTGGCCCAATAACCTATTAGAAAGTGATCTTCTATGAAAATTTGTTGAAAAACTATTTTTTTTGAGATTTTTTAAAATTTAGGTAGAAACACTGTCAGATTTTTAAAACTTTTTACAAACCTGATACTGATATGAAAAATTTATGATACCATCATTAGTAGTTTGGGATCATACAAAAAAAATTCAAAATAATTTAACATCATTTTTTATCTTTAAAAAATCAAAAACAGAATAGACATAATGGGGACAGTAAACTTGTTAGATTTTTCTAAATTTTCTCGAGTGTGATCATCATATAAAATTTTTATGGCAGATTAATAATTTCCTCAGTACCATGCTATAAAATTTTCAAAAAATTTCAACTTTCTTTGTTTGCTCAATAAAATCTATCAATGCAGTAAGCACTGAACTTAATTTGTTGTATTATATTTCAAAAATCGCACTGAACTTAATTTATTGTATTATATTTCAAAAATCAAACAGAGAAAGAACATAAATGGCACTGTGCCTTCTACGAATTTTATAAATTCACTGGAGCGTGATCATGATTCAAAATTTTTATGAGATATTAACCATTTCCTTGTCACCCTTATGTAAATTGTTTAAAAAATTTAAACCTTTTTTATTGCTAAATTAAATCTGTGTATTAATCATCGGTCTTTTAACAGGATAGTAGCACTGTTTGAATTTTTAAAATTTCATGACACCTGATCATCATATGAAAATTTTATGATAATGTTATAAAATTTTATGATAATATTATATTTCAAAAATCAAACAGAGAAAGAACATAAACGGCACTGTGCCTTCGACGAATTTTAAAAATTCACTGGAGCGTGATCATGATTCAAATTTTTATGAGATATTAACCATTTCCTTGTCAAACTTATGTAAATTGTTTAAAAAATTTAAACCTTTTTTATTGCTAAATTAAATCTATGTATTGATCATTGGTCTTTTAACAGGATAGTAGCACTGTTCGAATTTTTAAAACTTCATGACACCTGATCATCATATGAAAATTTTATGATAATGTTATGGATGTGTCAGGACCATCCAGAAAAATTTTCAAAATTTTATAACCTCGTTTGTTCTAATTTTCATTCGGATGAAACTTGTCGCTCAGCGCTTTACCAAGACAGTAGCAATGTTTGAATTTTTAAAAATTCCTCACATTTTATCATCATCTAAAATTTTTAATGAAATATCATAAATATGTCAGGAATCTCCACAAAAAAATTCTAAATTTTCTAACGTCGTTTGTACTATTTTTCATCTGGTTCAAACTTGCTGATCAACATTTCATCAGGACAGTACCAATGTTTGAATTTTTTAAAAATCCACAGAACTTATAATCACCTGAAAATTTTATGAGAACATATCTAATGTGTCAGGAACCTACAAAAAAATTTTCAAAATTTTTTGACATCGTTTGGACCAATTTTCAGTCAGTGTAATTTGGACGAAATTTCAGGTAGTTTCGGCGAATTTCGGGGTAATTTCGGCAAAATTTCGGAAATTTCGGTGCCAAACAAACCAGATTTGAATTTTGCTTTTTGAATTTTGAATGTACTTTGGCCGAAATTACTGAATTTCGTCCGAAATTTTGGATTTCGAAGGGGTCCGGTTTTTTTCACAAAACGAAATTTTGATCCTTGGGCTGCGCCACTGTTTCTAGATCTGAACTCTGAAGCACTGCTAGCTTCTCCTTGTGTGATAATGGTTACGCTCATCGGTTACAAATAGTTGTTCTTTTTAGCATTAATATTTAAAATGTAATTTTGATTGCTAATTTTTATTATGATATATTTATAAAACCTAATAAAATTATAATATTTTGCAAAAACTTTTTAAGATAAATCTATATATGATTTTTTTTGTATCCAACATAAATATTTAAAAAGATATCGATAATCTTTCAAATTTAAAAGTTTAATTGTATATATGCCTAAAACAACAACTATTTATAAGCAGAGGAGTACATAACAAAGGGAATATTCTTCCGTTGTCAAACTAAAGTTTTTGTAGGCTAGCTAGCATACGCTTGACCAAACAGGCATTAAGTTTGCATTAATTTAGTTGCTTACCTACTTTGCCATGAAAAATAATTAAGGCTTGCCTACAGGCGTACGTTCTCTCTCTATACAAAATCAGCCTATATAGGGGGCTATATATTTTGCGAGGGTGCGTGGCACATAAGCATAAATATGTTGTAGCGGTTGCAGCAACCACATTCTTAACGAATTGGCTAATCATGAATCATAACTTAATTTCAATTTCTTACCAGTTAAGGATGTTCTCCGGCATGCATGCATCCAAGCTCGATCGCAATGGGATGTGACCCGGCGCCCTCACTGATATACATTATCATCTAGAAGAAACGGTTGTACAGTTGTTAGGGGTGGGCACTTTTAAACCGAAACCGAAAAACCGAACCGAACCGAACCGAATAAACCGAAATTTTCGGTTTTTTCGGTTTTCGGTTTGCGGTTCGGTTTTTATTTTAGCACTATTCGGTTTTCGGTTTGCGATTCGGTTTTCGTCTTTCAAAAATCGAAAAAAACCGGTTTACCGAAAAAACCGAATTCTCTCGCGGGCCAGTCCAGTCGCTCGCCAACCCAGGCCCGGCAACCAACCATTCGGTCCATTCCATATTTCCATTTGCAAGCAAAAGCCCCAAGACATTCCAACCCTAACCCTAGTTCCCCATTCCCCCCCCGGGTGCGCCACCCCAAATTTCAGCGCAGATCCAATGAGTCTCGTCTTCGCCTCTTGGACGATCTTCCTTCCCAGCGCCCTGGTTGTGGCGAATCGGCGATGGCGAGTGGCGACAGCGCAACCAAGAACCCAGCGGCGCCTCCTTCCTCCTCAAAGCGGCGCAACCCCAAAGCAGCGGCCCTCCCGTCCTCCGAGCACGGCGCAACCTCAGGCGGCGGCGCCCCCCATCCTCTCGGGTCTCGGCGCCAGGTGTGAATACCAGATTTCGAATCCACTTTGATTTGGTAGATGCTGTAACTATAATGCATTGATGCTTGATTTGTGCTGTTGGTTGTAGTTTTTTGCAATCATTTGTTCCTTGTTCTTGAGGAAACATCACAGAAGAGTTATGATTTAAGCTTCACATTTGTGATTTGTTCAGTAGATAACGATGCATCAGTGAACTGACATTTGTATCTTTGTAATGAACACGAGAGGATGACGGTCAAAATTTACCTGTGATACGTTTTACAGTGCAATTTAGTTTACATTGTGCAGAGACAATTTGTAATGCTTTGGGGTTATTATGAGTTTTAAATATGGTCAATTGAGTTATTATATTTGTATAATATATGAAATTATGAAGTGCTAGTGCTATATACTCATTAGTCATTACTGGACAATGTGTGATATTTGAAGTAGATGCCATACTCATTACTGGAGAGTGTTGGCTACTCATTACTGGAGTGCTAGTGCTATACTCATTACTGGAGTGTTGGCTACTTGACTTGGCTCCTAGAGTGCTAGTGCTATACTCATTACTAGATGGATGTGTGATGTGCTAGTGTAGTGCTATACTGCACAATGTGTGATGTGCTAATTGCATGCATTTTCTTCTGTTTATATATTGCATGCATTTTCTTCTGGACAATGCATTTTCTTCTGTTTAAGTGTTTGTATATTGCATGCATTTTCTTCTGTTTATATATTGCATGCATTTTGTATTGCATGCATTTTCTTCTGGACAGTGTGTCTATGTGTGATGTGCTAATTGCATGTATTTTCTGGACAATGTGTGATATACGAAGTAGATGTATTTGTGATATTTGAAGTGCTATACTGATTACTGCCACTGGACAATGTGTTATGTGTGATATTTGAAGACTTGAAGTAGATGGATGTGTGATACTGTGATGTACTGATGTGCTAGTGCTAACTGCTAGTCTGCTATACTGGACAATGTGTGATTGTGTGATGTTACGCCTGATTGCCTGAACTTTTTTGTATTGCATGCATTGCTCTGAAGTCTGAACCGTCCCAGGCATGTAACACCTCAGAAATTCGGTTAACCGAATTACCGGAAAAACCGAACCGAATTAATTCGGTTTATTCGGTTCGGTTTTTTTGGTAATTCGGTTTCGGTTCGGTTACTGATATTCAAAAACCGAATTTTTCTAAAACCGAATAAACCGAACCGAAAAAACCGAAAAAACCGAATGCCCACCCCTAACAGTTGTCACTAAGGACCGTGAACTACGTATAGCGCTAGCCGCTATATCCACGGCAGGATACATTAGGTCGACAGAGATCAGCGTCTGTTTGTTTTAGCTTTTGATGTTAAATTCTGATTCTAAAAGTAGAATAAAAAATAAACAGTTTAATTCTAAAATCTGATTTTCACAATCCAATCCACTCATATACACTAAAATCTATAATCTATTTCATATATGTTTTTGAAGAATCAGTTTCTCTATAATCATAATCTAAAATCGGTTTTTAGAGAAACTAAAGCTGAAAGCCCTGAGTCACTATGTTGAGATGGGCGAAAGCCAGAGAGACGAAAATAATTAAGTTACCTGCTAAAATCGGAACCGGTTAAACGCGACAAAGTAGGCGATCTTGTGACACGGCAGGACGGATTTGCGTCTTTGGGCGTTGCTTCGAGGGTCGTGCTAGATGCCACGTCTACTCGCTAACTGGATTATCACCAATGGATGAACTGTGGTGTGCTGAGCGGTTGCTGCTGCCTGCTGGTGAGTGGTGACCAATTCCTCGTGGACGGTGATGCAGATTGGAGCAGATCTATGCCGTCAGTACGGATGCATTTATCATGTGTATATGAGGCTTTAAATCATGATTTTTAAAAAGCTAGGGCAGCTACTGTGGAAGTCATACTTCGTCGGGTTTCTAATATTAAAAGATTTAGAAGAATTATATATATATATATATATATATATAGCGAAATATTCTGTGTAAACCACCAATTCCATGAAAACTCCTTGGAAACCAACCGTAGAAGTTTTGAAAAATTCTCAAAAAAATTACCATATGTAAGGGAGGTGAACCTCTACAACCCTGCAAAATTTGAAGTTGAAACTCAATCGCATTTGAAAGATATGAAAAAGACAAAGTCAGCATGAATAGTAATTTTTACTGTTTTGGCACTATTCTTTTTGCTGTTTGTCTTTTTCATATCTTTCAAATGCGATTGAGTTTCAACTTTAAATTTTGCAGGGTTGTAGAGGTTCACCTCCCCTACATATGGTAATTTTTTGAGAATTTTTCAAAAGTTCTACAGGTGGTTTCCACGGAGTTTTTATGGAATTGGTGGTTTGCACAGAATATTTCGCCTATATATATATATACACACACACACACACACATTAATTCTAATTAGAAGTTAGTGATGGTACGTCTGTTCTTCATCCTCACCTCGACACGTGTGTGCACCCATGCGGTTGAGTGGGAAGCGGGCAGTGGCCACTCTGGTTGATTGAATTGGATCATCCCGTCTCGGAAGATAAATGAATATGTATGACTCATTTATTGATTTCCTTTTTCCCATTAATTTGGCATTTGAATCGGCGATAATTTCTCCTGGTGCTTTTCAGATTGGATTGATTGATTTCCTTCCAAGAAAGTATAGCTCCAATTCATAGAATTGGGTCTCTTCTCGTCTCTTTCCCTTTTGTTGCCTTCCTTATTCGACGATTTTTTAATCTGGATTTCATAAATATCTCCTCAGTTACTGAATCTATATAACCCCACCGTTTCTTGCCTCTCCTGCAGATATGTTGAACTTATCCGTTGAGCGAAGGTAATAGGTAACCTTTCTGATCTCGTCGATGCGGCGTGAGGGAAGGTTCTTGCACCGGTGGGTGGCGAGATAATTTGGCGGTATTCTTGCCGAACTCGCCATGTGGATGATGTCAATAGGTTGAGGGAGGCGCTCATGAGGGGAGGCGGTGGAGCTGGTTGATGGGGTGGGCTATGATATGGCCAGAGCAAGACGTACGAGCCACGCATGCCGCTGATGGCGGTAACCACATACGAATGACGTCTATCTCTTCAATGCCTTTGCGCCCATGGGGCGGCAAGTGATGCATCTTTCAGTCGATCGATCGATCTCGAATTATGGTGTTACAAATTTATAATTCCAAGTACTGTGATATTATTATTTAAGTTTGTGAAATTAAAGATAATTTTAAGCTCAAGTTTCATAAAAAGGTGCTTAGAATTTGTATGCTTTGATGAATTGATTTAAATATTTAACCATTGCATATTCAGAGTGAACATCATTATTGAGATAAAGTTAGTGCTCTTTACAAATAATATTTTTTGTCGCAATTGAGTTTCCGTTGTATTGCATGGGTACATAGCTAGTATATATATAGGTCACCTTTAAACAAATCATAAAAACATAGTACTTTAGAAGGTACTAATAATTTTATAATAAATGCGAAGTCATACTTAAATCACGTTTACAATATTAAAAGATTTAGAAGAATTAAATATATATAATATAAATCACCTTCAAACAAATCATAAAAACATAGTATTTTAAAAGGTACTAATAATTTTATAATAAAAATATGAATTAAGTCTGGAATCAACAAACATACTACTCCCTCTATCCCATAATATAGGGCACCTAATTGTTTTCACCAATACATAGGCATGAGATGGCGGGCTAATTGTTTCTAGCAATATCACTAATAATTGTGCATGCCGGCCGCTAATTAATGCACGCCACTAATTATAGGCCTCATGCACTGCGTGAGCATAGGGGTAAATAGGGAAAATGTGTACCCTATATCAAGAGGTGCCCTATATTATGGAATTGCATGAAAAAACTTAGGCGCCCTATATTATGGGATGAAGGGAGTAATACATCTCTAAAAAACCATAAATGATAACTATATCATAAATTCATAATGCTTTTAATAATAAGTACTTAATTATCGAGAAATATGAATATTGGGTTATTGAAAAAGAGTAAGCTAAGATCTTTTACTATATTTTTTTATAGTTCAGGTTTATAAGAAATGTATTTGGGTCTTTTAGTAATGTTGGATTTCAAAATGAACGTAATGCTTTGACCCATAAGTACCTATATTACTATATAGGATAGTAGGGTTATCGCTAGCTACAAACTAATCAAATAGCGGAGCTATCACTAGCTGTAGTGTTTATAATTAATATAGTGGAACATTGACTAGTGTTTGAGGTCAAAAAAACTATAGCGCAGCTATAACTAGCTATTTGGAATACTGTATCAAACCTGCTATTAGGATCAGCAAAAACGAACTGATCTATTGGCCAATGTATAGGACGAGAGATACCCGATTTTGAGAGACATTGAAGCTGATAACATGTCGAAATTTGACAGCTGTCGTGTCGTTGGTGTAGATCGATCACACAAGAATCACATAATCATATGAACGCATGAACACTAGATATGAGAGCGCAAGGGTGTAGAACCCTTTATTAATATCATCGTCAACCTTCTTTAATACACCAAGATATTTTCCTTGTTCAAGTTTATAAGACATATTTTTTCTTAGTACATAAATCAAAAAGATGTAATAACTAAATTACCCATAATCAGTGTTCTCCTAGACAGCCACCACGATTTGCCCCTAATCGGCAGGCTAGGTGGCAGAGCTGCCTAGGCGGTCTAAGGTGACGTTGTGACCGGCTGGATCAAGCTTACCCTTAGCCGAATCAACGCACCCTACTCTTTTCTCTGTCATACCAACCACCAGATATGTCTTCCCCATAGGTGAGTCTTCTCCCGCCATTGATTGAGCCACCCCAACCGATGAATCCTCCTCTCACGTCGTCGATTTTGTCCTCTCCTCAGCAGTAGCGCTCCCTCCATCACCGTCACCGACCTCCCCACAGCGAGCACCAGGTAACTCCCTGTCGCTGTCCCTTGCCTCCTTGTGGGCTGCCTCTACTACCTCTCCCCTTCCCTCCCTCACCTCCACTCCAATGACCCCTTCCTTGCTATCACCTCCCCCTCCCCTGTTTTCAATTCGCCGCCTAGGCTCCCTAGGTACTAGATGCCACCCCACCACCCGACTAGTGCTCTTGAGGAACCATGCCCCTAATTGTTATCAGTAAACACTATATCCAATGCATACATGTAAATAATATGAAATAAAGATAGATATTTATTATATGTATATAGGAAATATCACATTAATTTTATATTATAATATAAAACGTGCTCTATACTTATAAACAATACTATTAAAAAAAAAGTAAACCTTACAAACTTGAACGCAGGAACTACTGTTTAAAAACTACATGTATGAACCCAACCCACAACGTTGGATTTCTTAACACCATCCATCAGCGGTCCGCCACATCTCGAAATCCTCCGTGTGATGTGAGACCGAAATGCCGGACGCCCCATTCCACACAAAATACAGCCCACGCCGGGAGCACCGTGGTAGACTCGCGGCCGCTGTGCGTCGAGCCCACGTTTCTCTTCGGCGCGGGCCAACTGCAGCGTCCTCATTCCCAAAGCGCGGCCGGTCGGTCCGGTTCCCGCAGATCTTGATGTGCCATTTTGCCTCCTCCACCCAGACGCTTCGAGAGGAGAGCCTTCCGAATCCTTCCCCCGCGCGCCTACTTCGGCCTTTCTCCGGCTCCACAACCCAACCAGATCGAGTCCGCAAGTTCCAACCGCAACCGCGCGGCCAGAAATCTCACGCCTCAGGTCAGGCATACTCCGGAGCCGGCCGGCCACCCCGTGGTCCAGCTTCTCTCGCCCTTCGGTACACGACATATCGGCCCGGGCGATGTTGGCGCTGTCCATCCCCCGCCGCCGCGTACGCGCCGTTCTCGTACCCTGCTGCCGCGGCGTCCTACTTGCCCGTCCCTTTCCACCTCCAGGGCTCTCAGTACACCGCCTGGCCGACGGCGGCGTGCAACGCCGTCTACCCCAAGCCCCAAGTCCAGCAGGTAGGAGCTGTCCCTTCCGATTACCATTTCCAGGGATCCTTTTTGTGTGATTTCTTCGCGTTGTGGACTAAGGTAATTGTAGATTCGGTGATGGGGGAGGATCTACACAGTGCTTTTTCCGACGCTTGGGGTGGGGGTAGGGGTGAAACGGACCACTTATATTGTATTTGATCCATATAATTTTATCAAATCGGATTCGGACACGGATAGTATCGGATACGGATTCGGATACGGATAGTGCCGGATACGAATATAGATAATATTCGAATGAATACGGATAAAATAAGTTCGGATAATCATTGGAACGGATATTTTTTGAATAATACGCGTAAACACTAAATACAAACGAAGTGATATGCTACAACGAATATTATCGATAAGAAACTAACATAAATTGTATAGGACATTGAGAGATCAAGACCGTTAAAACCATACAGTTTATAGTAATAGACCGAGTCATATCTCAGAATTACACTTATACATCATCTATAGAAGTTGCACACCATTCATAGGAAGTATACAAAAGTAACAAATCACATGCATGGCACTAAGCACCAGCTTGTATATTTATTATTCAACTCAAGTCTAGATGGGTCGGCCGAACATACGGGCCAAGCCGCCGGGCTAAGTTAAAAAGGCTGGAATTCGGATATTATTCGGCGAATAGTATCCGAAAAAATGCTCGGATGTTATCCGACGGATATTATCCGAGATATCCGTATCCGTATCCGTATCTGGGACACTTTATCCATATCCGATCCGTATCCGCACAAAATATCCGGATATCCGAAAAATTATCCGAATTGCTATCCGAGACGCTTCGGTCGGTCGGTCAGAAATTATCCGTACCATTTTCACCCCTAGGTGGGGGATAAGTTGTTTGAGGATGTGAGCGCATGTAAAGCTGTGCTATTTTTTTTCTTCAATGAAGTTGAGTTTTCATGTCGCGATGCTACCATCTGGTCGTGTTTGATTTGAGTATATAGTACAATGATCTGATGAGTAATGGCTATTCTCTAGGAAAGCTATGTAGGCTCAAGGTTACAAATTTCGTTTGGGGACCATATGTAGGAGCGGCTGGAATCTAAAATTTCGGCGAGATTTCAGAATTTGGCCGAAATTCAAAAATCAAATTTCAAATCCGGTATTTTGGTGGCTGACAAAACCGAAATTTTGTCCGAAATGACCAAAATTTTGGCCCTTTTCAACCCCTGTGAAGAGGCTAGAAAAATTTGAGAAAAAAATATGAAAAAACATGAAAGCATTTATCTACGTTTCCTATTTGTTTAAATGTAAAATACTAAGTTGCAGCTTACAAGCTCGGCCGGGATCGGGCCGGACACCTTGTTCATGCTGAGCTGTAACTCCTGCAACGATGAGAGGTTCCCAAGCAACGTCGGGATGTGGCCGGTGAGGCCGTTCATGGACGGGTCCACCACGGCGATCCCCATGCAAGCCCCAGCTCCAGCGGGATGACGCCGACGAGGTTGTTTTGCCACAAAGACGAGTTCTTGAGGTTGCTAAGGTCGCCGAGCTGGCACGGATCGGCCGAGGGCGATTCTCATACAAGTAGATGTTACGCAGGCGTTGCATTGGCCGAGCTCCGGTGGTATCGAGCCGAGAGCGAAGGCGTGTATATGGCTAGCGTGTTGAGGCTCTTGAGTCGCTCGAGGCTTCGAGGAGCGAGCGAATATGCCGGTCTCGGCCGGTGAGCATGGTGAGCTTAGAGCAGTTGCCGATCTCCGGTGGGAGCGCGCCATGGAGGTTCTTGTTGCCACCACCGTGGAGCACCTGGAGGCTGGCCATCTATCTGATGGACGTCGGGATGGCGCCCTCGAGCTAGTTGTCATAGATGATGAGCTCGCGCAACGCCGCGAGGTTGCCGATGGCGTCTGGGATGGCGCCATCGAGGCGAATTGGATTGAAGTAGAGGCTCTCCAGCTTGCTCCCTGGCCGGCAGAGGCTCTCCAGCTTGCTCTCCAGCCGGCAGAGGCTCGCCAGGATCGGGCCCGTGAGCACATTGTTGCTGAGGTCGAGGTGCGTGAGCATCCGCAAGTCGCCAAGCTGCAGCGGGATCGGGCCCAACAGGTTGGTGCCGGTGAGCACCAGCCACTCTAGCGTGGTGCCCATGGCGGACATGTTGGTTGGCACGCCATCGAAAGCGGTCGGACAGGCCGCAGCTAATCTCTCACCTAGCCGACGCAGCCTTTGACGCCACGCATATCCACCGGATCAGAGAGACAGGAGTGGTGCAATTTTTATGTCCATGGAAAAAGAGATCCGCGTGCCCGCGGGGTGGGATGGAGCAGCAGCAAACAAGCAAGAAAATGGTAGATTTGGTGGCATTAAGCAGGACCATACTTGTGTTGAGTTTTGAGCTGCTGACATTATAAAGTAGCAGGAGTAAGAGGTTGTGTCGTGTGTGTCTGCGGAATCTCCGGATCCAAGGACAACCAGTTGGGTCAGGACTAGGCCTGGGCATTCAGTTTTTTCGGTTTTTAAAAAATTCGGTTTTTGAGTTTTGAAAACCGAAACCGAACCGAAATGACGCAGAAACCGAACCGAAATAACCGAATTAATTCGGTTTGGTTATTTCGGTTGTTCGGTTAACCGAATTCAGATTCAAAGAAGAGCCAGCAGTCCTGATGTAGATCATCAATCGGCAGCCAAATAAATCTTCAACATGTGCCCTTGTATATGGTCACGAATTGATGAGCAGAATCACCAAGATTCAGATGCAAACTCTAGAGACAGACGAAATCAAAACCCTGGTTTTAACAGGAAAACGAGGCACAAGAGCAGCAAAGGATATTAAGCAATGTTAATCAAAATCAGTAGATCAAGTGGCACTCTCAAGCCACAAATTTGCTGCTGCCTCTTGCTAGCTCGCATCGCATCATGCCCATGCTTGACGCCGCCACGGACCCTGCCTCAGATCATCGAGATGGGGCCGCGCCTGAATCGGAGCAGCCCGCCACGCACGAGTGCCGCCGCCAGATGGTCGCAGAATCGCTGCCGTTGGCGCGGACTTGAGGACGAGCTTGATGAAGGAAATAATGGCTACCGATGGCGCTACTGCCGGTGATAGGCAATGGCGCCGCAAGAGGAGATGAGGAGAGAGAGGGGGACGCTGGGACAACAGAGGAGGTCATGAGCCGTCGTGTGGGCCACGGGAGAGGAGGAGGCGGCGGTGGCGGCAAGTGAGGCGAGGCGAGGGCGTGAGGAGAGAGGAGGAGCCAGGAGGTGAAGTCGCATGGGGAGTTGGGAACGAAGCAGCGGTCGTCGGTGCGGCAGATGTGAGGAAAACGGAGAAAAGTTCAATGCGGCCCATGTGTGTGCGGTGAACCGAGTTTTATTTGGTTTTGTCGGTTCTTCGGTTTATAGGATTCAAAAACCGAACCGATTACCGAAAACCGAATAGAGTCGAAATAAAAACCGAACCGAAAACCGAAAAAACCGATTTTTTCGGTTAATTCGGTTCGGTTTTTCGGTGTCGGTTAAAATTTGCCCACCCCTAGTCAGGACACACCGCACCCGTCCCTCGTTGAACTAGTTTGTTCCACCCAATATCCATGCACGACATGATGCATCCAGTGCAGCAAGTGCGGTGCTACTTGCTCCATGTTTAACATTAATTGTAGTTAACATGTTTGCATAATTTAGGTTAGGGTTTAGGGTTATATAATTTGTATATTTTTTTTTTGCAAAATTTTCACATGTATTCCTCAGAGAAGGTATTACAATTCGTCACAAAAAAATTGGTGCTAAACTAGGTCCTACAAACATGAAAACTGATCGAATTTGTGATCATCTCGCCCAAAAACCTGAAATCTCACCGAAATACATTTAAATCTCTCCCAAAAAAATTCCTGAAATCACTGTTGCAATTGGAAAATTTTCAATTTTTTTTCTCACCGAGATTTGGAATCTCGGTCCCAGATGAAAGCCGAGATTTTTGAAATATCGGTGATATTTTGAACCCTACGTAGACTACACTATTATTTATCGGTGCCACATGACAATAAATCCACCTTTCTGGCAATGTTGCATAGTGGGTGAGTGACCAAATAATGCATGAATAAGGTCAATTCAAACATTTGTCTTCATCCAAAGCTGACCTATAAACATTGAATTATGGATGGACTGCTGCTCCAAGTTCATTTGGGAATTTGTCATCCTATCTTGTCCTTGTGAGACTTAGGAGTAATTGGGAATGCTCAATGGGAAGCCAATCTGTGTTGCAGTGTGTTCCCCTAGATATAGCCTATAGCCCTGAAAGTTTGCACAAAATGATGCAAGCAAGACGAGATATGTTGTGGACGCCTTTGTGGGAAGAGTCTATGAGCGACGTCGTCGCAAGACTGCCCAGGATGCCACAGCCGTGTTGGATGCTAATACCAGCAGTGCGGCTGTTAGGAAAGATTAGGCAATCTGGAAGGATATGGCAGGACGGTTAGTTATTTCTATTTATGAGTAGATTGAGTTGTTAAGGATATGGATATCCGTATTCTGGTAGGATTTGGTTAATAAATTGTCCAAGGCTATTCCTAGTATATAAAGGAGAGCTGTTATTTGAAAGAGGCAATAAAGAATTGAGTTGATTCCTAATCGAGAGCAGAGCCTCTGTGCGGGGAAAAGCCCTAGGCTAGGAGGGCGTTCTTCAGCCTTACCCTTCGTGTTCCTTGTCCATTGCCATCTCAAACCCTAAACCACATCATTTGGTATCAGAGCCGACTCACCACCCTTCCATGGATCCGGCGGAGAAGGAGCAGATGGCGCAGATGTTCCAGATGATGGGGCGCATGGCAAATGCGCTGGAGAAGATAGAAAAGCTGGAGCAAACGGTTGCCAGGATCCAGATTGGGGCTGATCAGGCTAGCGGCGGAAGGGAAAGAGGAAATCGCGGCAGATGGAAGGAGGAGGAGGATGATAAACACCCTGGAAACCGTGGAGCACCCAGATTTCATAAGCTTTCCTTTCCAGTTTATGACGGCAAGGAAGACCCCCTGCCCTGGCTTAACAGATGCGAACAATTCTTCGCTGGGCAGTGCACGTTGGAAGAAGAAAAGGTCTGGCTCGCGTCATATCATATGACAGGGGCAGCGCAGCAGTGGTATTTCAGATTGGAAAAGAACCAAGGAGTCCCTACCTGGCCGCGCTTCGTTGATCATGTGAATCTTGGTTCGGTCCGCTTATTCGAGCAACCCCTTGGGTGAACTCATTCACCATGATTTAGCTGGATCGGTGGCGAATACCAAGAGCAATTCCTTGCGCTCTTGTGTCATTGTGAGGATATGACGGAGAAACAAAGAAGTGCAAATCTTCACAATCGGATTACGCAATCCATTATGACGGATGTGGAGTTGCGAACCCAAGCAACACTTGAAGTAGCCATGAGCCTTGCGAGCTTATGAGAAGCGATTAGAATTGGATGATGAGGAAGGTCATACAACCCCACCAAAGTGATGGCCAAGCCGGTCACAATGAGTGGGTTGGCAAAGAATCACCAACAAGTGCTATCTACGGCTCCGAGTATGCTTCGAACACAACTCAGAGCTAACTCTTCCCGCCAACTCCAAAGAATCTGAAGGCTTCAAGACTGGGACGCAAGCTTCTCACCGCGAAATGGTGACAGGAGACTTAAAGGGTTATGCTTCAATTGTCCGAGAAGTTCTCCAAGGATCACATTGGCAAATGTTCGATGAAGGGCATTTATTTATCGAACCGGAGGAAGAAGATGAGCGGAGGAGTCTTTGGAGGAAGACATTGAGATTTCCTTGCATGCTCTTACAGAATTCATATGAGCAAAACCATGCATTTGCAGTCAATGTTAATGGAGCAGAGGTTCATGCTCGTGGATTCGGGTCTACCCACAATTTTGTAGGAGAGAAGCCGCTTCTCGGTGGGTTTGCTACCACCGAACAAGAAGGCATTAGCGTCGCGAGAGCTTAACGGCAATCGAATTGCCAAAGAAAGGAAGATGCCGATCCATGCGAATGGCAATTGGCCAAGAGGAGTTTGTACTTGATTGCTTCGTGATTCCTTTGGCGGGTTTGATTTGGTGTTAGGGGTGCAATGGCTTCGCACTTTAGGCCCTATATTATGGGATTTCCAAAGACCTTACCATGACTTTTGGTTATCCAACCATCAAGTGACTTGGCATGGTTTGGGTCATGAGCAAGCAGCTGTTTCAAAGTGATGACAGTTGAAGGCGATGAGATGATGGCCTGTTCTATCAAGGAGTTCGCAGCTATTTTTGAATCTCCGAGTTCCTCCCCCCCGTAGGCGTGACCATCGCATACACCGCTTCAGAACGGCCCAATAGCGATGCGGCCTTACTGTTACCCTCAGTTGTTGAAAGATGAGATTGAAAGGCAGTGTGAGGAAATGCTCCAACAGGGTATCATTCGGCCAAGTACGTCACCCTTCTCTTCACCAGTCATATTGGTTCGGAAGCGGGATAATTCTTGGCGGTTCTGTGTGGATTATAGGGCTCTCAATTCTCACACCGTGAAGGATAAGTTTCCCATCCTTGTCGTGGATGAACTTCTGGATGAGCTCAAGGGCGCCCGCTACTTCACCAAGCTGGACCTTCGCAGTGGTTATCATCAAGTGCGCATGCATTCCGATGATATTGAAAAGACGGCTTTCCGTACCCACAGAGGTCATTATGAGTTTGTGGTCATGCCCTTCGGTTTGACTAACGCCCCAGCCACCTTTCAGGCCCTTATGAATAATGTCCTCAAGGCATATCTCCGTCGGTTCGTGTTGGTCTTCTTCGATGATATCTTAATTTACAGCTCATCTTGGTCTGCACATCTCCAGCATGTTCGCATGATTTTTGAAGTCTTGCTCCGTCACAATTTGATGCTCAAACATTCCAAATGCCTCTTTGGCCAAGAGTCCGTGGAGTATTTGGGGCATGTCATTTCAAAGACAGGAGTCGCCATGGATCGAATAAAGTGGCAAGGCGGTGCGGTTGGCTAATAACCCTTCTTCAGACGCAGGCGTTATGGGATTTCTCGGGCTAACGGGTATTACCGAAATTTATTAGATCCTATGGTGAGATCGCGACTCGCTACTGTGTTACTTAAGAAAGAGGCCTTCTTGGTCTTACGAAGCAGCTGCGGCTTTTGAGCGACTCAAGACGGCATTAACCACGGTCCTACACCGCAGCCTTCCAGACTTCAAAGCAGCGTTTCTTGGTGGATTGTGATGCCTCGGGATCGGGATTTGGGGCGATCTTGCATCAAGGGGGTGGTCCCATAGCTTTCTTCAGCCGAGCAGTGGCACCACATCACATAAGTTGGCAGCGTACGAGAGGGAGCTGATTGGTCTTGTGAAAGCAGTTCGACATTGGCGGCAATACTTATGGGGCAGACCATTCACCGTCCGCACTGACCACTTCACACTCAAATTCCTCCTGGACCAACGTCTGTCAACTATCCCTCAACATACATGGGTCAGCAAACTGCTAGGGTATGACTTCACGGTGGAATTCCGGCCAGGTAAACAAAATGCAGCGGCAGATGCCCTCTCTCGTCGGCAGGAAACTACAGCAGTAATAGCTGCACTGTCCTTTCCAACCTTTGCTGTTTTTGATCAAGTCCGGGACGAGCTGCAGTCATCTCCAACCGCCCGTGCTGTAAAGGATCAAATCCTCAAGGGCACTGCATCACCAGAATGGACATTAGTGGACAACCTTCTTCTCCATAATGGCAAGGTGTATATTCCTCCAGAATCTACTCTTTTGCCTCAGTTGTTGACAGAAGCTCACGGCACCGGGCATGAAGGTGTTCAGAAGACTCTTCATCGTTTTCGGTCATCTTTTTATCACACACGGGCGGCCAAGCTGGTTCGGGAATTTGTACGAGGTTGCCTGATCATCAACGCAACAAGATCGAGCACGTGCACCGCTTGGGTCTCTTGCGGTAGTTGGCAATCCCTACCAATGTGTGGCGGGACATCAATATGGATTTTGTGGAGGGTCTTCCTAAAGTCGGAGGGAAATCCGTGATTTTGTCCGTTGTTGATCGGTTTTCCAAGTACGCCCACTTCATTGCCTTGGGACATCCTTATACCGCCAGTTCAGTAGCTCGCGCATTCTTTAATGACATTGTTCGCCTCCATGGGATTCCTTCCTCCATTGTCAGTGATCGGGATCCAGTCTTCACCAGCAACTTTTGGTCTGAATTATTCCGTCTTTTCAAGGCCCCGGTGCATCTTAGCACAGCATTTCATCCACAGAGTGATGGACAAACGGAAGTGGTTAACCGCATCATCGTCATGTACCTTCAGTGTCTCTCGTGTGATAGGCCGAAACAATGGCTTCAGTGGCTTCCCTGGGCGGAATACTGCTACAATTCCTCATTTCAGACCTCGCTGAAAACAACCCCTTTCCAGGTGGTTTATGGACGGGAGCCACCAACCATTGTCTCCTATGAGGCCAGTACGGCCCGAGTGGCTGCAGTGGATCGTCAATTGCAGGACCGTGATGAGTTTTTGGCCGAAATTCGCGAACGCCTTCGTCAAGCTCAAGACCAGATGAAGCAATATCACGACAAGTCCCATCGTGAAGTCAGTTTTGAAGTTGGGGAGTGGGTTTGGCTCCGGTTGCATCATCGGACGGCCGCAGGAGTGAAGGATAGTTCTTCGGCCAAGCTGGCCCCGCGTTTTTATGGCCCTTTTCGCATTCTGGAGCGTATTGGGGCCGTGGCTTACCGTCTCCAACTTCCGGTCAAGGCTCGTATCCATAATGTATTTCATGTGGTTCTGTTGAAGAAGTTTGAAGGCGAGCCGCCAACATCGGAGATCCAACTGCCAGATTTTGTGCATGGCCGGGTGGTTCCTTCTCCCAGTAGCATTGTTCGAGCTCGTCTTAATCGGGGAGTTTGGGAATTGCTGGTCCAATGGACAGGATGTTCTGCTGCCGACGCTACTTGGGTTAGCTTGAACGACTTCAAGGAGCGGTATCCTCAGTTACAACTCGAGGACGAGTTGTTTCGCCAGGCGGGTGGAAATGTCGTGGACGCCTTTGTGGGTGTTAGTAGCTGAATTCTTACTCTCATTGAGAGAGGATGACAATAGGAGTTGGGGCAATTTTCTGATTTATTTCTCACACAATGCCATGCCAACCTGAGGGGTTGGGGTTACATATTTATAGCTGGCCAGGGCAGTCAAGCATATGCTAAGATGCTAGTCTAAGATGCTAGTCTAAGATGCTGTCCTTAGATGCTATCCTAAAGTAGTCTAAGACCTAAAGTAGTCTAAGATGCTATCCTGCAAAAGTAGTCTAAGATGCTGTCCTGCAAAAGAACTACATGAGGACCACAAAGACCAAGTTCAAGGACTTATTCCATCATTCTCCCCCTAAGTCTTGTCCGTCGTCTTGTGGGAAAGTTGGACCATCCCGATCTCGAGCGAAGCTCAAGGAACTTGATCCTCCCAAGGGCTTGGTGAGCGTGTCCGCAAGTCGGTCCTTAGTGTTGATGTAACGCGCCTTGATGCTTCCTTCGTCCAAGCAATCCGGATGAAATGGTACCTCACCCGGATGTGCTTGCTCGCTTAAAAAACGGGTTCTTTGCGAGGGCAGAGCGGACTTGTTGCCCACCACGAGTTCCACCGCTTGTGTCTCGCCGAGGAGATCACCAAGCGATCGAGCAAGCCAAAGTGCTGAGTCGGCGGTGGAAACCGCTATGTACTCGGCCTCGCGGTGACAGAGGCCACCACTAACATAACCGATCGCCGACTAACGAGGCACTTGCCGAAGAAGAAGAGAATCGTGCTCTTCTTTGGTGTCGATGTCGCCGCCGTGGTCATTGTCATTTGAGCCGACGAGGTGTGCCTCTCCGGGGCACCTCGGGTAGTAGAGGCCGTGGTCGAGAGTCCCCGCAACATAGCGGATGATCCTCTTCACGACTGTTGGTGCTCGCGTCGTCGGTCATTGCATGAACCGACTAACGAGCCGACGGAGAAAGCCGAATCGGCCGTGTGTGTGGACGAGGTAGCGGAGGCTCCCCACAAGACGCCGGTACTGCGTAGCGTCCACCTCTTCCGTCGTGTCGTCGCGGCTCAGCTTCAGCCGCTCCTCCATCGGAGTGAGTGCTGGGTTGCAGTCGGTGAGCCCAGCCAACTCAACGACTCGCTTGGCGTAGGCGGTTAGTCGAAGCGTGATTCCGGAGTCGTCCTGGTGCACCTCGATCCCTGTAGAAGAGAGAGGCCCTGGTCACTCATTTGGAAGGTGGCCTTCATCTCTTCCTTGAATGCTGCCACCTCCACGTCCTTGGTGCCGGTGATCACCAAGTCGTCGATGTAGACACCCACCAGCAGGGCGTTTCCACCATTGCCCCGCCGGTAGATGGTCGCCTCGTCGCGGGCTTTGCTCAAGCCCATCGTTTTGGCGTGGAATCCAACTTGGCATTCCACGCCTCTGCTCTGCCGCAAGCCATAGAGGGCCTTGCGCAGCGCAAAGACCTTGCCCTCCTTGTCGGAATCTCAAAACCCGGTACCGGTGCACGAGACCTCCTCCTTCAAATCACCGTTAAGAAATGCCGATTTAACGTCCATGTGATGAACATGCCGGCCTTCTGGGCAGCGGCGCAAGGAGAAGTCGCGACGGATTCCATCCGTGCCGCGAAGCGAAGGCATCGTCGGTCGATCCTCCCGCCGCATGAAACCGCGCGGCCACCAAGCGAGCCTTGTGCTTGCGATGGCGCCGGCTTCATCCTCTTCGACGAACACCCACTTAAGAGTGATCGCGCGGTGACCACGAGGAGATCGGCAGGCTCCCAGGTGCGGTTCTTCTCAACCGCATCCATCTCCGACTGCATCGCGCACGCCATGCGGCGTGTCTCGCGGCCTCCGCGAAAGAACGAGGCTCGCCGTCGTCACACGCAAGATGCAAGCTGCGCCTCGGATCGCGAGGCACCGGTCCGACCGGCCGGTCGCCGAGAAGGTTCCTATCGTGACGATACAGGCTCGCCGTCGTGGTACACGTCGATGCGCTCCTCATCGTGGGAGAGCGGGGTAGCGAACTCCACCGGGCCGTGGTCGACACTAGCTGGTGTCGGAGTGGACGTGCGTGAGGAGGCCGTTAATCTTGGAGTCGCGTGGAGTTCTACCGTGGTGGTGTTGGCGAAGAACTTGCCGCAGCCGAAGTTGTGGCTGGAGAGCATGACGCTCGAGTCGGTGGAAGCTCGGGGACTGGGGTAGGCATGCTTGGTGAAGAGGAGCTGCCTACTCCCCTAGCTCCCTTGAAGTGGACGTACTCGACAGTGAAGTCGTTGTACATCGGAGTCGAGCCGTCGTCCACCGCCTTGTCCCATGCCCATCCTCGCCCTTCGTCGAACACTACGTCGCGCGCCGTGCGCACACGCTGTGTCCCTGGATCAAGAATGCGATAGGCTTTCGAGCCCTCCGCGTAGCCGAGGAACACCCCTGGAGTGCTTCTGTCGTCGAGCTTGCCGATGTGGCTAAGCTCTTTGACGAACGCGAGGCAGCCGAAGACCCGTAGGTGAGAGACTGCCGGCTTGCGCCCATGCCAAGCCTCGTCAGACGCGCCCCGCCATTGAGAGCCTTGGTGGGCGGCGGTTGAGGATGTAGACGGCCGTCACCACCGCCTCTCCCGAAGGCGGTGGCATCCCCTCGCTGAGGAGGGCCCGAGCCATCCCCACAACCGCTCGTTGCGCCGCTCGACGACGCCGTTCTGCTGCGGGCTGTACGGCGCGGAGTAGTGGCGCTGAATGCCCTCATCCGCGCAGTACGACGCGAACTCAGCTGCCGTGAATTCGCCGCCGTTGTCGGTCGTGAGAACGCGCGACTTGCGGCCGATTCGCCTCGAATAGCGACTGCGACGCGCTGATGGCATCCGCAGCCTCTCCCTTGTTGCCGAGAACCATCATCCACATGTAGCGGGAGAGGTCGTCGACGAGCAGCAGAAAGTAACGTCGTCCTCCTGGTATGGCCGGTGTCACCGCCACACAAGTCCCGTGCACGAGCTCGAGCCGCTCCTTGGCTCGGTGAGCTCGGCTCTTTGGGAAAGGGAGCCGCTCGCTTTGTCAAGACGCAGACGCCGCAGAATCGCTCCACGTGGTCAAGGCACGGAGGCCGTGCACCATCTCGTTGGCACCGAGCCTCTTGTGGCCTCAAAGTGAAGGTGCCCGGCGCTCATGCCATCGCCACGCCTCGTCGTCCGACGAGCAACAAGGCGAGAGGTTGTGCCACCGCACGTTGAGGACGTAAAGTCGATTGATGCCTCTGGTTACCTTGGCAAGAAGGCGGCGATGGTGGTCCCAAATCCTCATGACTCGCTCTTGATCGCCGCGCGAGCCGTTCTCATCCGGTGTCCCAAGGCGATGATCGAGTTCCTTAACGGGGATGTAGTAGACTCGGTGAGCGACTGTGCTCTCCAGACTTGGCGGTGAAGAGGACAGAGCCGACGCCTTGATCTCCACGCCGAGGCGTCCCCAAACTTGCGGAGCCTCGGACGTTGGAGTCAAGCTCGGTGAAGAACTCCGTCGACCGGTCATGTGATGGGTAGCGCCCGATGTCGAGGTACCACCGTCAATCTTGTCGTCGCTGAGCTGCCGCCAAGAAAGGCGTGTGCTTCGGCTCATCAAGGTGGAGGAGATTATTGCGGTGATGCGCTGGAGATAGCTCGATGCTTGCGTGTGCGGAGCGGTGGCTCTTCTTCCTCCTTTGTGCGGCGTGGGCTCGCCACGTCGTGGTAGCGGCGACTCCTTGGCCCGATGGCCAAGCTTGCCTGATTGCGGCGAAGTCGCTCGTCTTCGCTTTTGGTTGCCGGTGCGCCGCCTGGCGCCTCATGGCGTCACCTCGGACGTCCTCGCGCTTCGGCTGACGCGTCGCGCGCTTGCGTGGCTTGGCGGCGCTGCGGCCGCCTGTCGCGGAAGAGGACTCCCCCTTCTTCCCGACACCCTGGCAGGCCTCCCACTGTTCCCGAGTGAGATACAGCCTTCCGCCGATGGTGATAGGCCCCGAGAGAGGCTGTGGTTTGTCGCTGTCGACGACCTTGAGGCGACCTATCGCCTCTTCGATCGACATCGTGGAGAGATCCAGCAGAGACTCGATTGAGCGAGCGATCTGCTTGTACTTCTCGAGGATGCAACGGAAAAAGCTTCGGGCGGCTCTCTCCTCGTCAGAGGTGTCGTCGCCGAAGCGCACCATCTTCTCAGCAGAGTGTTGAGGCGGAGAGCAAAGTCGTCAACGTCCTCACCGCTTGAAGGCGAGTTTTCCCACTCCTGCGGTGCTGCGCAGGTGGTCTTGCGGCGCTGATCGGCCGCCGTCGTGCCGCGGCGATGGCATCGAGCCTCCTTGGCGATTCGCTTGTTGAAGCGAAGCGCATCTCGGCGAGCTGCGGCCTATGAGGGCATCGGCGCCCGTCGATCCTCGTAATGTCGGCGTCGCCGTCGAATCGCTTCCACATGTGCCGCGCTGGCCGTACCGCATCACCGCGCGACCCGCTCGGCGTAGTTGGTCTTGGTGAGGTAGGCCATCCATCGCCGGACCGACGCCCCGACAATGGCTCGATCCGTGGTGACCATCGACGGCCCGTGGGAGAGCCGCGCTACCTGTAAAGCCGCGATCTCCGTCGACCCAACCGCCGCCGCCGGAGCGCCGTTAGCGCGTCCGCGCTGTCTGGCTGCCACCACGCTCGGAGGAGTCTTGTTGCCCGCTCCGCCGCCGCCGCGAAGGTGCCTCGCTCGCCGGCTTGAGCCCCACGTCGATGCCGCCGTCGGACAGGGCAGAGCTGCTGAGCTCTCTCGCCAGCAGAGCCTCGAAGCTCTCTTTGCCGCCGCCTGTATTTGCATCCGCCGCCGCCTTTGCTTCATCGCCCTTCTTCTTTGCCGCTTCGCTGCCCTTGATTTTGCCGCCCTTGCCGTTGTCGCTGCGATCTCTGCTGCTCGCTCATGATCCTTCGCGCTGCAACCTTAGCCTCTGCGGTGCAGCAAGGCCGAGGCGCATCGAAGGCCGAGATCATCGCCGGACATGGCGCTAGTGAAATTTCGCCGCTAGGGAAGAAGCGCCTCGAACATTTAGCCGCTTGTCTGCTCAGAGATGAAGGGCGAGCAGCAATTGCTAGCTGTGAGCAAGGGCGTGGGAAGGAGATGAGCAAGAGATGTTTAGGCTGCAGGAAAGAACGGCTCTGATACCACTTGTGAGTAGCTGAATTCTTGCTCTCATTGAGAGAGGATGACAATAGGAGTTGGGGCAATTTTCTGATTTATTTCTCACACAATGCCATGCCAACCTGAGGGGTTGGGGTTACATATTTATAGCTGGCCAGGGCAGTCAAGCATATGCTAAGATGCTAGTCTAAGATGCTGTCCTTAGATGCTGTCCTAAAGTAGTCTAAGACCTAAAGTAGTCTAAGATGCTATCCTGCAAAAGTAGTCTAAGATGCTGTCCTAAAGTAGTCTAAGATGCTGTCCTGCAAAAGAACTATATGAGGACCACAAAGACCAAGTACAAGGACTTATTCCATCAGTGGGAAGAGTCTATGAGCGACGTCGTCGCAAGACTGCCCAAGATGCCGCAGCCGTGTTGGATGCTAATACCAGCAGTGCGGCTGTTAGGAAAGATTAGGCAATCTGGAAGGATATGGCAGGACGGTTAGTTATTTCTATTTATGAGTAGATTGAGTTGTTAAGGATATGGATATCCGTATTCTGGTAGGATTTGGTTAATAAATTGTCCAAGGCTATTCCTAGTATATAAAGGAGAGCCTGTTATTTGAAAGAGGCAATAAAGAATTGAGTTGATTCCTAATCTGAGAGCAGAGCCTCCTGTGCCAGGGAAAAGCCCTAGGCTAGGAGGGCGTTCTTCAGCCTTACCCTTCGTGTTCCTTGTCCATTGCCATCTCAAACCCTAAACCACATCAAGATATATGATGCATGTTATTGAAAAACAACTTTGCTAAGTGATGATTTTATTTCCATACAAGTGTGGGGAGTTCAAACCATTGATCTATGCCACATGAGAGACTTGTTTGATCGAAGTGCAAGTTGTAGTTCAGTAGAAATGCATTATGGTGTAGCTTTATAAATCATGGATCTGGTATTACTGTTTTTATTGTATTCGTACTCTTTATGTTGGGAAACTGTTAGTAACTAGTCTATTATGGTATCATATGCAGGCACAGCAACTGTTCCAGAAAGACTCACAGATCATCACTCCTGAAGCTCTAGCTATTTTGAAGGTTGCTTTTGCGAATAGTGAGAAAGACAAGAAGGTTGAAGTGAACAAAAGGCAGTACCTCAAAAGGCAGCTGGGCAATGTTGGGAGGATCCGACATTTGCTGACTGGCCTGAAAGTAAGATCTCATCTATATTATTTCTTCACATTTTTTCTCAGATGCTGCTGTTCTATGATATATAGAATGTAGAACTTGGCTATGCAGCGTTTTGTTAACTGTTGTCTGTTAAAACACAACAAACCCTCAAAACACCTTTGCTCTCCCAGGCAAGATTTAACGTTCTATGTATTGTTCTTTGTTCTAAGACAGAGTGCTCTGTTCCTTTTGTTAAAGCTGAACGAGGATGTGATGTGTAGCCCAACAGGTCAAACAGTTGATGCTTGTCACATTGGGTTTCAGTGGGCTTACAGATGTAAACATTTTACAAATTGTCTCTATGCTTACATCAATTGTTGTGCAAGTATTGTCATATCGTTTTTCGATGCCTAAATTTATTTTGTGAATATGACATTTGTTATTATATGGAAATTACGGACTCATATTTTTGTAGAGAAAAATGTTCTACTGTATATTTTGGTGCATGTTGTTAAACGGGTATTTGGTTCTGATGTGTAATTTGTGTAGGTGTTTGTTTATTTTTTTGTTTTGGTGTATGCACTTATCATGGGATTATTCTTGCAATATATGTTTGTTGGGGACTGTCCCAACAAAGATATTCCCCCATAATACCCATATAGTCTACGAACACTTCAAATTTTGGTTCCTCTTTTCTGTGGTCACTTGTTTGAGAAGGCCATAAGCCAGAAAAAGATTAAGCTTCGTTTCTGCTGCTTCTCCCATCGGTTTGCTATCTTGTGTAAGCCAATATTGTCGAAAAAAAAAATTTGATTCAAACAGTTGGGGAGAGTGATGCTTGACTGATGTATCATTCATTGTGTGTTTAGTTCCAGTGGCTTTGCTGGTTACTAACTGGCAGCCTGCAATGCCATTTGTAATGCTATATTATTTTGAAAGTTAATTAGCACCCCCCTGCCCATGATTATATGTTTTGAGTTCCACCACATTTTTTCATTCGTGTATTATAATGCCATTCTACTACTAGTTTGTAGTGATGATAAATAGTGCTATCATTTGGACATTTAGTTTTCTTTAGGTATGTATTTTCAAGTACCTTCACATTGACAATTGCCACCTTTTCCCCCATCCACAAACGATTTCCGTTTGTTTTGTGGTGATCTTGGAAATGAAGTGAACGATGATGTTCTTACGAAGGCGTTTTCAAAATATCCATCCTTCAACATGGCTAGGGTGAATTTTTACCTCTTCCATTCCATACACACTTTTTTAGCTTTCGTCATGGCAATAATCTTATATTGTTTTAAAATGATTGTGCTGGTCATGGACACCTTGTTCCTCAGATTACACGGAACAATTGGACTGGTAAAGCTGAAGCTTTGTTAGTTTTGCCAATGCGACGGATCTTGCTGCAGCAGTGAAAGAGATGAACAGTAAGGGTGCTCGGGCCACTTTGATACCAATTTTTGCTTGAATAATCTTCGTATTGCATACTTAGTACAACTAATATTATGCAGGTAAATATGTTGGTAATCGGTCATTCAAATTACGCAGGAGCACATGGAAGAATAGGATAGACTGCGAAGCTTTGCAGAAGCGGAAGGTTAGTTCTCATGTTTGTCTTGGGAGAAATCTTCTCTACTACGTATATACCAGTGCTCAGCTGCTCATTCAACTGTCTTGTGCTAAATGTTTGCAGACTTATCCACAGAGGAAGCTCAAAGCGCAGAAGATTAGTGTTCACCACAAATGAAGCGAGTACATTCTCTTTTTTTTGAGATAGGAGTACACTCTCTTAGTTTGATAGGAGTACATTCTCTTAGTTTGAAATCACATTTCAGGTTTGAGAATGTTGTCCGATGCTTTGACACCTCTATAACAGCTAATGTCGTTAAGCCTGTGCATTGCAGCATTTGCATTTGCATGTGTCTCCTTGGCCAAGTAGCATGCAATGACTTGTACTAGTGTTTTGCGCTTTCCGATTTATGATGGCAATGTAGGTGTAAATATTGGAATGATTGGTACCGTTTGTGAACACTATTAAGTGCTCATGTGGCCAACTCCTGTGGGTTTATTATGAATCCATATGATATCTGGCTTTCGCATGGCTGGCCGTAAAAAACTGTCGCATGATAATATTGCCACCAAAAAGAGATCCCGCAGTTTGATGACGGGTTTCCAAATTAACCAGTTAGAACTGTGCCTTCAAACGTGTTTCTTATGCTCCTTATTTTTATCATCCTATGAGTTGAATCACAACGGTTATAGTTCGCCCCTTTGGCAATGAGTGTGGTCAGTATCTAAGTAATGCGAATTAAGGAGGGAATTAAGCAGCTAAATATGCGAAATGCCCAATTTATAAGCAAGGAGACGAAGATGGACAGTTATCAGAGTACAAGTGCTTGATATGTAATTTTGGTTAACAAGTAACAGAGCAATTACTTCAAATGGCAATTTTGTTGCCATATAACTACAACCATTGATTTCGTCGTGTAAGTAGCCATGGGCCCAACCATTCTGACAGACATTATTATCCTATGGATTTTAGGACGATGGGTACGGAAAACAGTATATCCTCGGCAACAATAAAATTTCGTAAAACTGTAAGTCATTTATTTTGTGTGATTTCTTGCAGTGTATTGCATTAAGAAGCCTTCAGATCATCGAGCCCAACACTGGCCTGCAAGAATAGTAGATAGTAGAAGATATCATTAAAAGCAGACAGCACAAACCAAATGATAAGATCTTCAAATGAATAAGGGCCATACCAGAAACTCGTGGTTCTCTTTGAGGAGAGGATAAAAGGTTGTGCAAAATTTCTCAATATCTGCTTTTATGTCACCCGTTCCACTAATGACCTCCATAAATTTTTCTCTATTAGGAGCAAGCTTCATAGCCACCTGCCGTTTCCTCATATGAGTAATTCATCAGAATAAAAAAAAAAAAGGCAACCTAATAAAAAATATGAACTCCATTTAAAGAATGGGGGGAGCAAGCTTCATAGCCACCTGCCGTTTCCTCATATGAGTAATTCATCAGAATAAAAAAAAAAGCAACCTAATAAAAAATATGAACTCCATTTAAAGAATGGGGAATGTTGCCCCTAGTTTCAACAAGAAATCCAGCAGCAGAGGATGGTAACATTATCATTTCAATCAACACTTCACTTGGCAAAGTCACAAATAACAGATTTGGATGTGACAAGCAAATAAGCTGGTATTCTTAAGCTGCTGGAACGATACAAGTCATATGACATAGTTTTCTTTAAAAATTTAATTCAAGAAATTATCAGAAATCAGCAGCAAAGCAAAGCACCTCTTCAGTCAATTATAAACTGATGTCTTATTCTCCACATTTACTAAAAAACTTATCTGTGACTAAAGTTATTTACCAAATGGTCAAACATGTTTAATAGCTTAATAAACAAAGAGTAGCCCATGTTTATTCATCTTCGGTGCCTTCAGTTGGATAACAATGGTTTTCCCCTAATATGTACTATGAATCTATGATAAAAAAAAAAAAAAAAGTTGAAGTATTCATTTCATGATGACACCATGTATATGCTGATTATGTGGGTCAGCATCGACAGAAAGATTATACCGTAAAACTAGAGCTGGCAAGCCAGCCATGCCAATTCTTCAGAGTTTTTGTATATGAATCAGTACAAGCTTGACTCATAGTCCAGGCTGGCTGCTCAAGCAGGTTACGGAATAGTTCAACAAGGAAGTCCATAGCTCTGAAAGGCAAAATTTTGAGTAAGTACGAGTCTGGTACTTGGCATGCTGATTAAGCTGCAATAAAATGTGACAAATTATGCAAGAGAATTTGAAGCACCTCGTGAGCCACAGAAGTCCATTTGTGCAGCTCGATGAACCTTTTGCGGTCTTGTTTTGAACTTCTTCTTGAACCATGCTGTACAAATGCTCATATTTTGATGGGTCTGAAGAATATTTATTTTCCAGCCTCTAACAGGAGAGGATCACATCAGCTTTTGACAAAATGAAATAGAAATCTGAGGGCTCCAAATGGGATAATTACATGCTTTAGTTTATCACATTAACAACGCCAATTATTTACTAACACAAACGAGGGATGGAACATGACTTTTTATTAATAGTGTCTTGCAGAAAGGGATGCTTACCATGATATTACCACCAATATCACTCTTCACAAGTGCCATAGCAGCTCCAAATTTATCTGGTATGCAAAAGCAGGGAACAAAGGGGAAACCAATGTAAGCCATGGAAGAATTTCTTGTTTAAGCAACGCCAGTAAGGCTCAACACAAAGGAAAATTTAGCCACAGTTGTTAGACTTGATGATATGTCCAGTATAGTTTAAGCCAACACAAAAGATTTTGATTTCAGGCCTAACACAAGCATAACAAAGATCTGCCCTCAAATCTTCGACATTTACCAGCATATCAACAGCAATAAAAACTAATGCTCAGAATAAGATAGATGACTACTGAACTCCCACGTTAAACATAACGGTGTTTTCCAACAAAAGGTCGCAAATCAAGCCTGCTCAGGCGACAGATGTGTCAAATTAGGTATTTGGAGCAGGACTACATGTACATCAATACAAATTAGAAAAATCCAGCACACCCACAACAGTACTAGATGTCTACTGCTGCTCGCCTGCACCCCACTACTGAATTAAACGCAATCATCACAAATTCAATAAAGCAACCTAGCTAATGATCTGAACCTCATGCGACTAACAGTCCAACGCATCACAAGAGTGAGTTGATGGCAAACACAAACGGAGGGAGTTACCCAAGACAGGCAAGATTTGTTTGCACACATCAAGGAAGGGCTTGGTGAGCATGACCCCGCTCTCTGACTTAACATGCTTCATCCCTTCCAAGGAGGGAGTAAACACGGTCTCTGCCATCTCCCTACCTGCAAGAATCATCAAATGCATCAACCCACCAGAGTAGGCACAACATGCTCACTCCGATTCTCCGAATCACATGATCCAGCAATGATCTTGTAACCCATAGTCACGGATTCGGTACTCACTACTCAGCAATTGTTGACACCAAAGACAGATCTAATCATAAATACCAGGCCATTACCCACACCATGCATCAGATAAAACTAACCAATTAACAAGTTTTGTCCCACCACTGAATAGACTAGCGCGGCTGCCTGGATCAGATCAAATCTCCACGAACATCATAGATAGACTACCGTCCAAAAAAACAATGCAAAGCCCGCTAATCCAATCTTGCGTGCTTAGATCCGAAACTCACAGCACAGCAACTAAACCCAAACCCAAAAGAGATGTTTTGGTAAAGAAATTCACGCCCGGTGATTGCTAACCGTGTCACGGAATCGCAAAGGATGATACCAACAGTGTGGGCGAGTAGACTACTGGAGAGACCGGGCCGATCGGAGAAGAGAGTGGTATACGCCGGAACAAGGTTCCGGTTTTCCCTGGGGAGGAGGCAAGTGTGGTGTGGCCGGAGAAGAAGAAGATGCTCGAGGCGAGGCCACCGAGTCCGTACAGATTTATTACCGCGGAATCTCTGTGTGCAGATCCGTGTGGCTACTGGCTCCTGTCGAGGAAAGAGGCCAAGGAGTCAAGGACTGATCTTTACCTGCCTATTAATACGCCAGGCCCAAATTAGTTATTGGAAAAAGCCATGAACCGTGTGTGGGTAATACTACACGGGACGGCCCATTTATCCGTTCCAAGCCCAAAGGCCTGGAAAACCCCCCGCAAACCCTCTGGCCTAGATCGGACGGCCAGTAGTCCCCGCATCATGATCCACCGGCTCCACGGAACCCACATGTTGCATATATATGCCACTCCCACCGACGACGCCAAGCTCCTCTGGCCTTTCCTCGCGTCTCCTCGCTCCAGCTCCGCGCCGCCATGTAATGAGCTGCTCTAATCACGAAAGGGGATCGCACCTGGTAAGTGGTAACCAATCGAGATAGCCCTGAGCGGAAGAGGGATGAACTAGAAAAGGGGAAGAGAAACTTGGGGAAGAAGAGAACGAGAATTAGGAGGATCCATTCCATTCTTTTCTTGCCTCATTACTTCTCCAATTACAGTATTTATACTCGCTAGACTCAATTACCTCTACCGCACACAATCAACCATCACCGTTTACAGTTACTGCTCACTAACCGACAACACTCTCAACTGCTAACTACACCGACCGTATCACAATTACTGCTTGCATCTCAGCCCTTGGTTGTTCCGATTGAGTCTTCAGCCGAGCTTCCAATTCTCCCGCCTTTTCCCATCGTTTCGCACCGCTCAGTTCCTGGCTGAGGTCTGTTCCTAACATCACCCCCTCCGGCAGATCCTGCTTGTCCCCAAGCACTTGCATTTGGAAAGCTTTGCTGGACTACATATAAATCCTCCCAAGTAGCCATTTCTGCTAGAATCTTGGTCCACTTTATCAAAACCTGAGGAATGGCAGAGTTTCCCTTTTTTACTAGCCGTCGGTCCAAAATTGCTTCAGGCTCAACCGATTCCATGTCAAGATCCGCAATACCAGGAGGATGATGATATATCGGTGTGAAATTAGGCACAAAAGACTTGAGCTGAGAAACGTGAAAGACTGGATGGATTTGGCTACCATACGGTAGTTCCAGTTTGTAGGCTACCTGACCAATCTTTTCGACCACGCGATACGGCCCAAAATATTTGAATGTCAGCTTCGAAAAAGGGCGATTAACAACAAAAGATTGTGCACAAGGTTGCAGCTTCAAATACACTTGCTCTCCGAGTTGAAAATGGTGATCTGACCACTTTTTATCAGCCTGAATTTTCATGCAGTTCTAAGCAGCCTCCATCACGTTTGAGCAATGCTAAGAAAGCTTGTCGTTCCTCCAACAACTCTTTTACCGATTGACTTGTGATCCTTCCCACATCTAGCATCACTCCATAACTCGGTTCTGACCCATATAATGCCTTGAAAGGAGAATAGCCCAAAGATGTATGGTAGCATGTGTTATACCAAAATTCAGCCATAGATAGCCATTTGCGCCACTTAGTTGCGGAGGAATGCACTGAACAACATAAATACATCTCTAAGCACTGATTAACACGCTCACTCTGCCCGTCCGTTTGTGGATGGTAAGCCGTGCTGAACTTCAGCTTGATATCCATGGCGAGAAACGACAATTCTTTCCAAAATAAACTTGTAAAGATTCTATCACGATCAGAGATCACTGACTTGGGCATGCCATGGAGCTTGACTACATTATCCAAGAACAGTCTGGTGACCTGAGGAGCCGTAAAAGGATGTTTCAATGCCACAAAATGGGCATATTTGGAGAATCTATCCACGATGACCATGATAGTATTACACCCCTTCGAACACGGTAACCCTTCAATAAAATCCATTGTCACCTCTTGCCACGCTCCATCAGGAATGGGCAACGGTTGGAGCAGTCCAGGTGGGCGAGATAGCTCATGTTTGGCTTGCTAACAAATGCCACACTATTTAACCACATTGACGACATCCCTTTTTAAGCCCGGGCAAACAAAAAGCTTCTTGACTCTTTGATGTGTAGCGGAAATCCTAGAGCGCCCCCCATGGCACTAGCATGAAAAGCATTAGTGATTTTGGTCTGTAATGCTAAATTCTCCCCCACCCATATGCGACCGTGTTGTTTAATCAACCCTTGGTTTAATTCAAACCCCTGCTCATCAGGACTGGTAATGGCTAATGATGCCAGCTTCTTTTGTGCTTTCACATCCATCGCATAGGAAGTCAAAACTTCCTATATCCATAATGGCTGACCACCTGATACTACTTGAAGTGCCATTAAATGCCCCACACGAGATAATGCATCGGCTGCACAGTTCAAGGATCCATTTTTGTACTGGATACGAAATTGAAGACCCATTAGTTTGGTCATGGTGCGATGTTGTAAGTCAAACACCAACTGTTGATCTCCTAAATAACACAGGCTGCGGTGATCGGTATTGATAACGAACTCTCCTTTTTGCAAATAAGAGCGCCACCGATCCACTGCCATAATCACAGCAAGGAACTCATTCTCATAAATCGCGAGCTTCTGATGTTGAGGACTCAATGCTTTACTCAGGAAAGTAATCGGGTGTCCATTTTGCATAAGCATTGCGCCAATGCTGACATCACAAGCATCGGTTTGAAGAACAAAAGTCTGTTGAAAATCCGGCATAGCGAGTATTGGTGTCTGTGTCATTGCCAATTTCGGTCACTCAAATGCGTCCGTTGCCTCTTGAGTCCACTAAAAAGACTTCTTCTTAAGCAATTTTGTGAGCGGCCGAGATATGATACCGTAATTTCTGACAAATTTGCGATAATAGCCAGTAAGTCCCAAAAAACCCCGCAGCTCCATCACCATACTCGGTTGAGGCCAATTCACCATTGCTTGTGTTTTCAGTGGATCGGTCGAGACTCCTTTATCGGAGATGATATGACCCAGATACACAGTACTCCTCTGAGCGAAATCACACTTGGATCTTTTCACAAACAGCTGGTGTTGTTTTAACAGAGCCAACATATCCGCCACATGCTTCACATGATCTTCCAAGATTGGACTATAGATCAATATATCGTCCATGAAAACTAAAACAGATTTGCATAAATAAGCGCTAGACTGGAATTCATAAGGCACTGGAATGTGGCTGGAGCATTTGTCAATCCGAACAGCATCACTTTAAATTGGAATCGCATGATCATAACTGCGAGATGGAGGTAATGTTGATGGTTCGGCAAACACTTCTGGATATTGCTCAAGAACTTGTTGTATCTATGCAGGTATCTCTTCTTTGATAGGAACAGACACTGTGTCACCGATCAAGGCTAGAGCCCAAATTTCATTACCACTTTGCCATGTAGTCAGCTGTTTCATGTGAACTTCATCCACATGATCAATTTGCGTGGACCCGATTCCTTGCAATTTAACAACACAACCCTTGTCTAGAAACTCTAAGGTCTTCTGCTTCCCAATGGCACATCATCGGACTATGAAGCTGAAGCCAGTCCATGCCCAACACAGCATCATAAGCACCTAATGCCAAAACTCGCATATCTGTACGGAAAGTATGCCCTTGTATCCACCACTCCAATTTAGGTACATACCGATCACATTTTAGCATCTCACCATTCGCCATAGAGACTTGCACTACCGACATCTTTTCAGTTTGATGCTTTGTGCGTTCTAGAAAAGCTACATTGACAAAGCTATGAGAACTTCCTGAATCCACAAGCAAAAGCATGATCTGATTGCCCACCATCGCTTGTACTCGAATTGTGTTCGAATCCTCAACGCCAGACAGTGCATGTAATGACAATTTACATTGTTCTAGTTCAAACTCCCTGTCAGCCGCATCCAATAGTTGTAAAACTTCATCACTGAGATGCTCTGGTCCATCTTCTACTTCCATCGCATGAATCTGAGCCACTGGTAGTGTCTTACACTGATGATCCTTTTCATATTTGTCACCGCATTTGAAACATAAACCTCGGGCACGCTGATACTCCCGTAACTGACGTGCTCTACCAAGATCATCCACAATCGCTTTAGGTTGTGCAGCCGTAGACTCATGGCGATATATTCCATTGATCTTCAGAACTACCCCAGTTCTTTGAGATCTCAGTTTGAACTTCTCCCATTTTTCTTCCTGTATTTGAGCTAACAAAAGAGCTTTCCTAATGGATTCGGGCAATTGAATTTCTACCTCATATCTCAACTCATCTTTTAGCCCCATAACAAAATGATTGACAAAAAATTCTTCAGTACAGGCTTTATGATATGCTCGAACTTTATACATTACCGTTTCAAACTGAGTTTTATATTCCCCCACACTGCTTGATTGGTTTGTTTGAATCAACTCCCTGATATACCAGCAGGAATTGTATCCTCCAAATTCTGAGTCAACTGCAAGCATGAATTGTTCCCAGTTTCCCAACTGATGTTCTTGCTGATAAACCTGCAACCACAATGCCGCGTTACCCTCCATGTGCATAGCAACAGCCATCACCCAAAGAGATTCATCAATGTTGTACAGCCGAAAATATTGTAAACAACGACTTTGCCAAAGGCGTGGCTCTTCTCCATCAAATTTGGGAAAAGACATCTTAGGAACCGGGAGCCTTTTCTCTAGAGTTACTGCTTCCGTCCCTTGAACTACTGCTGCACGACTTGATTTCTGATAATCGAAACTGAAGAACAATGGTGGTGCAGGACATTTACCCAATAGACCTGCTGATGTTGTTGTTAACTCCCCAACGTGAACTGCTGTTGTTGCTGGGCTTGATGTGGTGTTGATATTCCAACCTCTTCATCCAACTGTATATGCGCATGTGCCCCAGCAACGTCCTTCCCTGATCGCAATATTTTCTAAAACTGCTCCTGCAATCCTGAGATTACCGAGCTATGCTCATTGACTTGTGTCTGAATTGTTGGAATCGCCTCCACCGGTTTGATTTTCTCAACTATGAAGTCAAGACTAGCCTTCAATGATTCCCATCGTTCATCCATTTGAGCCCAACGAGCCTCTGTTTGATTTTCCGTTTCTCCCATTGCATCTAAAATCAACCGGGTTTGCACCGATGGCTTTTGAGGCGCCGTTTTGAGTTTCTATTCTGAACCAACCAAATTGGTTCAACACTCTCCGATCGCAATCGCGGGAGTGTGAACCTCCTTGAGATTTTACGGATCCAAAAAAAAACCCTCCCAACAATCCTCGGCTCTGATACCAGATGTAATGATCTGCTCTAATCACGAAAGGGGATCACATCTGGTAACCCGATCGAGACAGCCCTGAGAGGAAGAGGGATGAACTAGAAAAGGGGAAGAGAGACTTGGGGAAGAAGAGAACGAGAATTGGGAGGATTCATTCCATTCTTTTCTTGCCTCATTACTTCTCCGATTACAGTATTTATACTCGCCAGACTCATTTACCTCTACCGCACACAATCAACCATCACCGTTTACAGTTACTGCTCACTAACCGACAACACACTCAACTGCTAACTACACCGACCCATCACAATTACTGCTTGCATCTCAGCCCTTAGTTGTTCCGATTGAGTCTTCAGCCGAGCTTCCAATTCTCCCGCCTTTTCCCGCCGTCTCGCGCCGCTCAGTTCCCGGCTGAGGCCTGTTCCTGACACGCCGCAAAGATGGTACGTCGATCGCTGGGTACGGTGCGATTCCGGTAGGTTTTCAGCGACGCGTGTTTGATCGGGTTGCGTGCTTTTGCTTTTGCGTGCAGCCGTTCAAGAGGTTCGTGGAGATAGGGCGGGTGGCCCTGGTGAACTACGGCTCAGGCTACGGCCGCCTCGTCGTCATCGTCGACGTCGTCGACCAGAACCGGGTAAGAGCCAGTCGAGCTCTCTGTCTGTCTCTCTGGTCATCGCGTGCTGCTGGTACTGCTTGCATTTGTGCCCGCTGTTGTGATGTGGATCTAGAGTTCTACGAGTATGCTTAGTTGTGAGAAACTTGTTGCTATGGATAGTACTTTGTCAGAAATGTAGGAATCTGTTAAAGTGTATTTGGTAGCGTCGAACGAAACATTGAATTGAATTGGCCGAGTAGCATAGCCTCATCTAGCAGTTGATCTTGTCTAAACCTTGTTGTTATTTAACATTATGCGTAGCTCTAGTATTTATCTTGTTTTGGGAATGGTGAAATAATGCCTTGATGTAAAGAGCTGTGGTACCTGGGTTAGCTGATAATCTTTGTTTCCTGTGGTAAATCTATGGATGGAATTGCCATTGACCAGTCGGGTTGCATTTATTTCGTAAAGAAGAAACTTTTTCGGTCGCCCTACATACGTTTGTTACTGTTGGTCGTGCTTCCAGTGGCAAATAGTTTAGCACTCTAATTATGTGAGCTCGGTTCATTTTTCTTGTTGTGGTTGGTTATGTTGTGGCAACTATTGAATTTCTCATTACCCTGATGCATTCTGTGAATCAGGCGCTTGTGAATGCCCCTGATATGGTCGGGTGCCAGATGAACTTCAAGCGGCTTTCCCTGACCGACCTCAAGATTGACATCAAGCGTGTCCCTAAGAAGTCAAATTTGATTAAGGCAATGGAGGAAGCTGGTAATGATAACTCTTGTGCTACCCACCTTTGCAACATTCTGGTCCGTTGTGCAGTTGATACTTATTTGAATGCCTGTTGTCCTTTTGAAGATGTGAAGAACAAGTGGGAGAACAGCTCGTGGGGTAAGAAGTTGATTGTCCAGAAGAGAAGAGCATCGCTTAATGACTTTGACAGGTTCATGGTCATGTTGGCGAAGATCAAGGTGAGACATTTTACTGTCATATGGTTAATTCATGTAGGGCGCTGTTGATATCACGTGCTTACACTGGTGTTTTGTGTATGAACAGAGAGGTGGTGCTATCAGGCAAGAGCTTGCCAAGCTCAAGAAGGAGGTTGCGGCTTAGAATATCTTGATGGATGACATGTTGAGTTTTTGGTTCCAAGTTGTCAGCAATATGTTTCAGTGTTCTTAAAGCCAGAATTAGTACTACAGTCTTTGGGAACATATTTCAAATTTTCTTTAAGCATGGCCGTGCTTTAGAGATTTTGTCATGGCTGTTGTTGAATACCTATGGTAGTTTGCGTGCATTTGCCTTTTTGTGATTTGCATGGTTGATCAGTTCTTCATTTCGAAGATGTCACTGTGTTCTGGTCATAGTGAGAAATTTCGGAAATTTCATCCGAGATTTCGGATTTCAGCCAAGAACGAGATTCAAAATCCTAACCAAATAGAAAAAAAATTAAATTGATACAGTAATTTTGGAAATTATGGTGAAATGATTTTAAATTTTGATGATCGGATTTGGCCCAAGAACCCTTAAGAATGTTGTCTTTCTTGAAAATATATTGAAAAACTAAATTTTTTATATGTTTTATAATTTTGATAGAAATACTGTCAGATTTTTTATAAAATTGTACAAGTTTGATCATACTCTGGAAAACTTATGGTACCATCCTTAGCAGTCTAGGATCTTAAAAAAATTTCAACAGAATTGAACTTCGTTTGTTACCTTTCAAAAAATCAAAAACAGAATAAACATAAATGAGATTGTAACCGTGTTAGAATTTTATAAATTTTCTCGAGTGTGATCATGATCCAAAATTTTTATGACAGATTAAGAATTTGCTCAGTACCCTTCTCTAAAATTTTCAAAAAATTTAAACCTGTTTTGGTAACTCAATTAAATGTATGGAAGCAATACATGCAGCACTATAAGGTTCTTATCAGGACGGTAGCACTATTGTAATTTTTGAAAATTCTTTAGGTTGGATCATCGTCTAAAAATTTTATGGGAATATTAATGATACTTCAGAACTATCCACAAAAGTTTTCTAACGTGATTTGAACCATTTTTCATTTCGTTGAAATTTATCTGTCAGCCATTTATAAGACAATAGCATTGTTCAAATTTTGTAAAATTTCTCAGCTTTGATCATCATCTAAAAATTTTATAGTAATATTATTGATGTGTTAGGACCATCCACAGAAATTTTTTTAAAAATTTAACGTGGTTTAACCATTTTTCATTCGGTTGAAATTTGTCGGTCAGCCATTTATCAGGACAGTAGCACTGTCAGAATTTTTAAAAATTTCTCATGCTTGATCATAATCTGAATTTTTAGTGATGTGTCTGTACCATCTACAAAAATTTTCAAAATTTTTTAACATTGTTTCGATCATTTTTCACTTGGTTCAATTTTATCGAGATTTCGGCATTTCGGCCGAAATTTTGTTTCAAAATTTCCGGATTTCAAATTTGGTTTTTGAATTTTCAGCGGATTTCATCCGAAATTCCGAGATTTCACCGAAATTTCCGATTTCATCCACCTCCGAGATGTAAACCGAAAACAAAATTTCAAACCTGATTCGGTTGGTTATTACCGGTTGGGGTTCATCTGGGTACTGTAGTGTGGAATTCATTTCATCAGTTGATGAGTAGGATTCCGTGTTTTGCCATTTCTGACTTTAGTTAGTGGCAACGTATCCTGTGCACACAGGCCCTCCCGTGTACACATCGTGCACACCAACTAAAAAAAATCGCGAAAAAATCTGAAAAAAATTGTAGATGTACTTCATAGATTACTCTACCTATGTATAAAATTGTAGGTTCAAATTCATTATGTATCAAGAGTTATAAAAAAGAGAAAATTCTAACGAATTTAAATTCTTTAAACTTGTCAGAATTTTCTCTTTTTTGTAACTCTCGATATATAATGAATTTGATCTTGAAACTTTATACATAGGTAGAGTAATCTATGAAGTACATCCACAATTTTTTTCAGAATTTTTCACGATTTTTTTAGTTAATGTGTGTACATATGTGCATGTGGATACGTTGCCTTAGTTAGTGGCCACAAGTCTCAGCCCCTTAGTATTTACCATGACCTGTTTGCATCCTCTTACAGTTCATACAAGATGCCTGACGTGCAAGACATCCTGGTGAAATGCTGGCTGTTTTCTGCGTCTAGAAATGTGTCGACCTTATTTTCTGTTGGTCGGTTCAAACTGAGCCGAATGGCACCAACATACTCCAGTTCGTTTTATTTAGAAGAGTAGGATGGACGCAAGTAATGTTGGATTGAAGCATCTACGTCGGATAGTAGATCATGCAACTAGAAGCAGCCCTCCAAGAAAACATCGAATATTTAATAAATAATAACAGCAAAGTATAGCGATGGGCTAATGGCATATTGCGCTCATATCAGACAAACAACATTGCCGCTGCAATATTATTCTGCAAACGGAGCGACAGGCTACGCCCTTCGCGGCAAGCAGAGAATGGAGTGCAGGGTGTTGCCAGATGCAGGGCCGTGTTGCGTGTTAGAAATATGGAAAGAGGTAAGAATAGAATGTATCTAGAAGTAATGGTTAGTTTGTTTCCTTATTTTGAGGATTGTAATCTCCTGATTGTAAGCCACGCCGAGGGCTATTCTTGGCCTTTATTAACACGTAACAGCGGCCCCTAACGGGGTGAGAGAACGCTTTCACCAATTTTCATGGTATCAGAGCCTTTCCTCCACAAATCATCCAGATCCCATCTACTTGAGTCATGGCGAGCTCCTCCACCGAGCCACCGCTAATCCGTTCTCCGGCCAGGTTATCACCGAAATTGACCAAGGCCAATTATCTGTTGTGGAAGACGCAGATCCTTCCGGCCGTGCGAGGTGCGCGCATGGAAGGATATCTCACCGGCGCGATTGTTGCTCCAGCGGCAGCGATCGGCGTCAGGGCGGAGACCAAATCGTGAAGAAGACCAATCCAGCGATGAGCGAGTGGATTGTTGCCGATCAGCAGCTCCTCAGCTTCCTGCTGTCAACAGTCTCCAAAGAAGTCCTCATGCAGGTGGTGAACACGAACACGCTGCACAAGCCTGGAGTACAATCAACGAGATGTTCTCCACGCAAACGCGTGCACGATCTGTCAACACGCGATTGCACTCGCAATCACTTCCAAAGGAAATATGAGTATTGCGGAGTACTTCACCAAGATGAAATCACTCGGTGAAGAGATGGCACCGCTGGGAAACCAATGGATGATGAAGACATGGTCGGCTACATCGTCGCCGGTCTTGATGAAAGCTACGAGCGGTGGTGTCATCTGTTGTCGTGAGCTGAACCGGTGGCGGTGGCGAGTGTATCTGTGACTCCTCGGTTTTGAGAATCGCTACAATCTGCGTCGGGCGGACATCAAGCTAACTTGGCGCGTCGTGGAGGACGTGGGCGCCAACTCGCGGCGTAGGAGGTCGCGGTCGCGGCATGACATGATGTCGTGACAACGGCGGCAACTCTGGAGCAGTCGCCACGCCTTCAACAATGGAGGGAAACAAAGACCTACATGCCAACTCGTGGTAAGATCGGACATGTTGTTGTTGATTGTTGGTATAGGTTCGATGAAGATTTTGCTCGAGAAAAGAGTCTTTGCTGCGGCAACTCACTCATATGGTGTTGACACGAATGGTACGGACTTTGGAGCAACCGATCACATTACAGGCGAGTTGGATAAGTGACCACCCGTGAGAAGTATCTTGAAAAGATCAGATCCAAGCGGCACGTGGTTCGGTATGAATATTAGTCACATTGGTCATAGCATTATTCACACCCCTAGTCGTGATCTACATCTAAACAACATCTTATATGCTCCAAAGGCTATGAAAAATCTTATTTCCGTTAAATGCGTTTCATACATGATAATTATGCCTATCTTGAAGTTTATCCCAATCTTTTCTTTATCAAGGATCGGCTAACGAAGAACACACCTGCTTAGAGGATGGTGTCGCGACGGCCTCTATCCTTGGAACCCACACCAAAACAAGCCTTTGGAGTCATCGGACCGTCTCTTGCGAGATGGCACGATCGGCTAGGTCATCCATCTTTAGCTATTGTCCAAAAATTGTTAGTAATAATAAATTGCCATGCTTGGCAGAGTCTACAAGTCATGAAATTTGTGATGCTTGTCAAATGGCCAAGAGCCATCGGTTACCTTATTCTACATCTTCTAGTGTGTCAAAGTTTCCTTTGGAACTTATTCATTCGATGTTTGGGGACCAAAGACTGATTCATTGGGGCAAAAAGTACTATGTCGACTTTATTGATGATTTTAGCAAGTTTACGGATCTATCTCCTTAAAGTTAAATCGATGTGTTTCAGATATTTCATGAATTCCAAAATCTTGTTGAAAGATTATTCAATAGGAAAATTGTTGCCTTGCAATCTGATTGGGGTGGTGAATATGAAAAATTACACCCTTTCTTCTCAAAAGTAGGCATCACTCATCAAGTTTCATGTCCTCATGCCCACCAACAAAATGGCGCCGCTGAACGAAAACACAGACACATTGTAGAAGTGGGTCTATCTCTCTGGCTCATGCTTCCATGCCTCTCAAATTTTGGGATGAGGCATTCCTTGTCATTGCTTATCTTATCAACCGCACCCCAAGCAAAGTTATTGAGTATTCTACACCCCTAGAACGCCTATTCCATCAAAAACCGACCTATGTTTCTTTGCGAACTTTTGGTTGTGCTTGTTGGCCCAATCTTAGACCATATAACACTAGAAAACTCGGTTTCGCTCAAAGCAATGTGCTTTTATTGGCTATAGCAATATTCACAAAGGATTTAAATGCCTTGACATTTCTCTGGCCGTGTTTATATATCTCGTGATGTTGTTTTTGATGAAACAATTTTTCCCTTTGCCAAATTGCATCCTAATGCGGTGCACGCGTTTGCGGTCGAGATTGTTTTATTACCGCAACATCTTCTTGATTCCACCGCTTCTCGTCTAGGGGTGCAAAAGTGCTTAGTCCGATGACTAATATTCCTAATCTTGATACTAATGATGGTGATGAGCGTTAGCGGGACACTCCACAGTTCCCACGGCAAATGTTGAGGCAGCTAT